>VYZP01073262.1:0-13674 GCA_013400635.1 Hypocryptadius cinnamomeus | reverse complement strand
TTAAATGCAACTCCACAAAAGCACTAGACCACAGTATATAAGCTAATATAATGATAAACATGTTTTCCAGTAAGCCTCATTATATCACAGAAAATAGATTTTCCAACTTCCTTAGAATACTTTTTCTTTATAAAATGAGGGACTCTTACAGATTGCTGTCCTCAAATATGCTGTGCCCATGTAGTCTTCAATTAGACCAGGGAGTTCATCACCTTAGAGGAGGCTCTCAATTGGTTTCATACAATGTAATATTACTCATGTTCCTGACCTCATCTGTCAGTATTAACCACTATCACCTTTCACAGTCATTGTGAGAACAAAAGATCAAGCCAAAAATTTATGAGTATTAAGTACAGCACTAGTGTGTTAAATAATGTACATATGTCCAAAGCCAGCAGCCCATTTTCTATGCTAAAGGTTGGGGCTCAAAGGTATTAATATGAAACAAGAAAATATTCTTTGCCTGAAAAGTGTAATGTGGATTGGCACCATATGCATTTTCTGACCTCTCAAGAAGGTTAAAGTGAGAGTGACCAGCACGGTCATATACATCAGATTTTTCCCATCTCTCACAAGGACTCTTGTGCACCTTTTAAAAACCACTTGACATGAAACAATGATACTAAAACCAAAGCAAACATTCAGTGTTACTCAGTATTTTTGTTCCAGCATGTAAAGATAGATTGAGTCAGGAAGAAAAAAGAAAATAAATTTAAAAAGTGGGGAGAGGGAGGTGAGAAACCGAGGGAAGAGAAAGAGAGCTGAAAAGTTCACAAATCTGCATCTATAGACAAAATCACTTTCTAAAACTGAAAGCAATAAATGGCTATTAATACCCCAGTGAGAAGTAGCTAGAGAAGTATGTATTTTTGCAGAATGGATGGAGGGATTTAGTGGTGGGCCAGTGTCTTTTGTCAACTTTCCCTGTATAAATTCTCAAGCATAAATACAAGTTTTTTAAAACCAACATGAAATTTAATTTAACTTTGTAACTGAGACCAACTTCTGGATTGAAGCGACATAGAACAAATACTAAAAGTTAACTAATTGAACACCTCCAGCTATGAAGAAGACAGACAGCAAAAAGAAATTGAATGTAAAGCTTTATATGACACTGATCAGATTCTCAAGTGCTTGTCAAAACAGGCACCAAATACACAAGGAATAGCATCAATCCTAAATCTAAGCCTATCACTGCAGACAGCCTCATTTCTCTGTATTCATTGAAGCCACCTACAGAGAGATGGCCATTAAGTACAAGTTCTTATATATTCAATTAAAAAAAAAGAAAAGTGTAAGGGAACCATCAGTTTGGGGTTTTTTTACAAATGGGAGATTAAAGGGTCTGCATAAGGACATAGATGGATTGTCAACATATTAAAAACATGGACATGAAATTGAAGAAGATTACAGACAACCAAAAGCTGCCAAAATGAAACTACTCTAAAAATTGTGTAAAAGTCTAAAATTATGGATATCCGTGCTGTTTTCAATAGAATGAAACAGATTGAGCAAAGGATCAGATTTTAAGCATAGTTAGAAGGAAGCTCAAAATTGAAATGAACAGAACTAGTAGTACATTTAGAAAACACACGGCATCCTATGTAATAGGAGGTAATTCCCATTTTGAAATCAGGGAATCAATTCAAAAGCATCCATTAAGCACTGCTACAGAGAAGAAAAACAATGCACATAAGGTCAATATCAGTTAAGGCCAAAATTTTAAATCTAAATTAACTAAAAGCAGCTTTAAGTCAATCACTGCCACCAGCCCTAAACACTGAAATATACCAGTCAGGTATCTCACAGCTGTGATTACAATGAGGTATTTTTCCCTGCCATCATTTTGGATACACATTCTCAGTATTGAACTCAGCTTTTGGGAAAACACTCAATTTTTTCTGTCCTTCATCCTACTCTTCCTTCTATCCTCAAAGTCACCCTACCAGATTGTAAAGACTGCAGTGAGAGTGTGGACAGGTAAGCATGTGTAATCGACTCTGACTCTGCAGTTGCAGAACGGGACCAAGAAATGTGAACTTTCTTTAACAGTGGCTTTAGCTTTGATTTTACTCGTTTTCGCAACACCTGATTGTTTTCACAACACCTTGATTTTACTCTGTTTTTCACAACACCTACACCATTGCTGTAATGGCAGGTTAAGTACCTGTGCTCCTTTTCAAATGGTGCATTCAGTCACACGGCACACCAGTGCCTTCACACTTCAACAGTGTGTTTAAGAAGGCGTCAATCAAAGCTTCTAATTAACCCTCAAACCAAAGGAGACACATAGAGCAAGGGCTATTCATGTTATTACTCTTTGGGTTCCTATACATATTTCCCCTTACGATTTAGCTGTGTGACGACTTTGTCTCCATTTGGTGACCTGAAGTCAGCAGCTCAAGAAATAGACTTTTGTGTTCCTTGTGCCATCTTACAAAACACTGCTGTCTCTGACAGGGTGCTGCTACTAAATTTCCTCTCTGGCCTCAAACACATTTTGCAAAGCTTGACATGTCCCAGAATAAAGAAAGGCATAGGACATGGTGCACAGTGCACAGCTCAGCACAGTGCTAAGTAGCATACAATAAACCCTGGGAAATCCTAATACCTCAGCCAGGAAGTGACAACGGCAGTGCAATGTGGCTAAAGAGGTATCAATCAAGAGCTGCTTAACAAAGCAGATTCTCTGAATCTTGGCTGAAATGGATTTCCCATCCCAAATAACTACACAGTAAGCACATCTCTTTTCAGCAGCTAACCGTATTTAAGTAAATAAGGCAGAAGATTTGTCCCATTTCTTACTATGTCTAATAATGACTCATATGGAAATTAAGAGAAAAAAAAAGAAAAAAAGTATGTTGTGAAGAAGAAGCAGTAGATAGCACTGATCACCTTTCAGGTACAAGAGCAATAGAAGCATCTTCTACAATGGGATGAAACCACAGTTTGGAGTAAAAGGAAACACTAGCTGTGCAAAAAAAAACCTCTTGCTTTTTTATTACCACAAATCAAGATCAGTGAATGGCTATCACAAATTATTATCTATAATCATGCTGGCCTGATTTAAGTGGACTGAAATTTTGATGTTCTGAAAAAAAATACTATGCAGAAAGGAAATAATGGACACACTGTATCATGGAAGAAAAGGAATAACCCAAATTAAGATCCTCTTATGCAAAAAGTGGAGGGGGTTTTTTCATTCATGTTCAACATTTTTTAACTTTCCTCATAATTGTGAGTTTGAAAAAAAAAGAAGGCAAAGTAGAATGCCAAAAGACACCTTGCCACCTTATGAATAACTTATTTCCAAAGACTTTAACTTTACAAGTGCAATAAACAAGTGAAATTACTTTCATTTTTTTCTTAACAGCAGAAAAAACAAGTACTAGTGTAAATCTTTAGATATAAAAAAGACACACTATTGATTAATTTTTGAACACCCCAGTTTTATTAATCTTTTTACTCCCCAGCTAATATTATGCTTTGCATATAATACTACCTTCTTTTTTACTCCATTAATACATTCATTATTTTCATAAGTGAGCACAACAATGGCTTAAGAGATAAAAACTTCCTTCAACATTATCTAAGCATGTTCATACCAAAAGCTACTTTTTAACATTCTCTTCTACAGTAATGTCTCAAGAGTACTTTTATTAAATGATAAATGGCAGCTTCAGGTATCATGAAATTGAACAGCACCTTTTGGACTACATTTAATTTTTAAACAAAATCTCACAGTCCTAAATGTGCTGAAAACTAAAGATTTAATGCTTCAAATACACTAGATAGCTCTCTTTTTCCTTTTTCAACTAAATCCAGAGGTGTGGAAAAAAGACAAAGACCATACCTAAACCGTCATGCGGAGGTATCTACTGCAGTAACATATATGCCAGTTGAGAAATGGAAACAGCAGGAAGCACAGTCACGGCAGACTAGCTCATGGAAAACCAGGACTTAGTAGAACAGGTTCACTGCCACACAAGTGCACCTTTTCAGATCCCAGGTGATTAGCAGTGCTTTGTGCAAACAGTAATGATCAGCATGAGTTCTTTACAGCATCTCCACTGAAAAAATACCTTCTTCAGTGTCTACATTTAATTTCCCTTTTGTGCAATATTTTGCTAAGCAGAATATTCTATTCAGCTAGAATCATAGTCAATCAATTCCTCTTTTATTTGTTTTTCTTTTTTTTTCCTGGTCACCAGACAGATTAGTTTTAACTCAGCTTGCTTGTTGAACTGCAGAAGCATAATCACATACTACTAGGCATGCGTGTTTAACTTCAGAAACTTATTCACTCTATTCCCCCATGCACGTTGCATGATACAAACTTGTCAATGAAAGTGTGCATGTTCTTTATCTTGAAAAAGAAGTTAAATACATTATTTACAAAGTATTACTCCTTCTTTTCGGTAAACATTTTCCTTCACTGAAGGTTCTTGCTCACTGCAGTTATTTATGTATGTAGAGGTATGTTCTTTAAATAATGGGTAGTCATGTCACATCTTAGCAAATCCTTTCAGGTAAGTGTGATCAAAAGAGGTTCTCAGGAGTTACTGTTTCAGAAATTCAGACAATTTGTCTGATTTTGCTTTCCACCTTTTCTTCTCTAATGACTTCTTATTGTTAACTTACCCAGTGAAAACTAATTTGAACTAATCTCTCAGATCCAACGTAGAATACCCTGATTCCATGTTACTGTGCAAGTGAGCTTCTTGCCATTAACAGTACAACTTGAACTTTTACTGAATAGAAATTATTATATAGCTGGCATGAAACAGAATGGCATAATTTACTCTTCAGCCATGCTATCAAAAACTCTACAGCAGTTGGAATGGTAAAATATAATAAAAATCAAATGCATGTATCAGAAAAGCAGCCTTTTCAACATAACCCAAGACTAGCAAATTACAGGGGTAACAGCCCCTACTGAATACCATGAACAAAAATATGCTTCCTGGTTAGTCTGACTGAGACATCAGCACACAGCAGCCACACCAGTGACCGAGCACAGAGCACAGCAGGGATTGTGGGAGTGCTGTACACTGACTCGTCCTGCCTGGCAGTCAGAGACACTGCCAGTAACGCTGTGGGCTGCTCGCGAGTGTAAAACGTGTTATTTGATCAGGTAGCGCGTCCATCACCGCCCGGCCATCAGCAGCAGACTGGGCACTTCTGCCATGGCTAATCACTCAGGGAAAGCACATGTGCTGCCTGGCTGAGCGAGCAGGGCACGCTGCGCCTCTGTGCTCGCTCCAATCCGTAAATCAGGCGCACTCTGATCAGAGACAATTAGAATCAAGCTGAAAGCTTGTTTCACTTTTCTCCCCAGTATAGTGCTGTTATGCAGAATCAACTGACCAGAAGTTGGCTGTAATTTTTAACAGTTCCTTCTGATGGCCTTCCCAATTTGCTTTTTCAAGCCAATTTTCTACATATTTCAAAATCTTTTGCCTTGATTTATGCCAAAAATAACATAAATTATTTATAATTTATCTCAAATTTATATTATGTTATGGAGAAGTTCCTGAGCCAGCACATTCTTATTTCTCTCTTGGCCATATTGGATGAATTTTTTTTTATTTTTCCTTTGACACCAACATTTGAAAAGGTTTAAACCCTGAAACACATCTTCATGCAGACATTTTGGTAGTGGGACTCTATGCTGGTCTAAGACCTATCAAAAAATTTGATTCTAAAATAAGTTTAGAAAAACTAATTGATTTTCTCTTCTAATATTATGCAAAAACTTAGGGCTAAACACACCATAAAATGAAATTAATTTATTTGAGAAAATAGCTGAATATTTATTTAGCTCTATTTCAGAGATAAGCATACACCTCAGTTTTAAAATCATGTAGAGGTTAAAGAACAACTCAAGCAGTACATCCATGGATGAAACCTGTCATTTAGGAAAGTTGGAGTTTTGTTTACTGTTTAGGTCACTGATTTAAGAGACTAATTTTTACAGATCCATACATCATCAAGACTTTGCACAATACAGGGCTAATTACTGGAAATGTAAATTTAAATTATTATAACCGAGAAAAGAATAATGATAGCTTCCTATCAAAGATGACAGTTCCACAATTATCCGTATTTCAGCGTCTAACTTAATATGTCCTATGTTACTTCCACAAAATTGAGTAACTCCAAATTTAAAAATAAAATTTATTTTAAACACAACTGTAACAAAATACTGTTCCATCTAGACAATTAGAAGTGAATTTATAATATGGACTTAACGATGAATTAATTTCCTTTAAAGTAATTTTACAAACTTAGAGTTTTCATGTTTAGACACCATACATTAGAAAGAAAAAGGCATTCTGAGGGAAAAAGAAAACTGATTTTATTTCATATACTGAAAAAAATCTTACAACTCCTAAATATTCTAACAAGTAATTAAGAAAGGAAGCTTTTCTTGGAAGCAATTGAGAATTGTGCCAGAGAGATAAGATACTGCCATCCACAGCCTTGCAAAGGCTTTCCTTATGCAAACATGAAGAGCCATTTTTTTCTAAACCTCAGCAGTGCGGAAGATTTGCCTAATGTTCTAATAAGGAAAGTGTTCATGCTGTGGAATTGCAGCAGCTCACATCTCCTATTAAAGCATGGAAGTAATTAATAACGCTAACAAAGAAGGTTAAGAAGGTTTCTAAAAATATTTTGAAATGCAGTCACTTATTCCAATAAGTGACCAAATTTCACCAATTTTATTACAAGGAAAATAAAATTGGTGAAAAAAGCAAAAGCTTTATTCTGGTCATACTCATTATGAGCGCGAAATGTTTCTACCATATTTTTACATCATGAATTTAGCATAATATCACCTAGAGAGAAATACACGCTAGAACCCCTAACAGGTACTTTGAATTTTAGCTTTCAACTCTCTGAACAATGAGTGAGTTTAAAGATGGCCACAGCAAACAGCAAACAGCAAACAGCAAACATATTGGGGAATTACAGTCATACTATGATGCGAACTGAAGTGTTTCATGTGGAAATACTTTTACAGTTCTAACATCATCCTCTGGAAGGCATTAAAACCATTGGTACGTAATTTTATTACCACATTTTTTACCAAGTATCTACTACAATATCTCAAATAATAAAGTGTGGTATCTATATGTGCTATAAGTAAACTGATTACAGTTGGCATGCAGGGGTAATACATGCCTTCATTAGTTTCCCAAGGGAACAATTAGGGACTTGCAAAAGTTATTTGTTTTCAGTGAAGCTCATAATCCAGTAAATTTACAAATTCACATATTAACAAATACAATCATTCATTTAAAAGATGACCCTGACCACCTTTAGGTTAAGGGAGTAAAAGATATTAGGGGCTCTAAGGTATTCTCAGATTTGATGAATGCATCCTTGCATCCTGATACTTCCTCTGAAATTTTCTCTGTTCCTTCTAGCACAAATTTTTCTCATTTATTTCACCCGAACTATCTGAAACAATGGTAGTATAAATATCTTTCTGCAGAAAATCAACTCTTCTTGCTCAATATTTTTTTTGTAATAAACCGTCTCCTGATCAGCATCAGCATTTTCTGCTAATGTAATGATAAAGAGTATACAAAATATGAAAGTGTCCTTGTATATGACAGACACCAACTTGCCATCTTAAGGAGCTTTTCATAAGAAAACCCTCATCTAGCAAAGCAACTAGTCATTCATCTTGCCAATCACAGTGTCACTTCTGAATAAATCAGACTTAACATTTTCATTATCACACTCCCACTATGTTTTCCTCAAGGCTAGGAAGTTATTAAATGGTATCAACATTTTCACCCATGCTCTGACTAAAATAATTCAACTGACTTCCATCAAAATATGAGGAAATTTCATGTTCAAGTGTTTAAAATTGAATCTTTGATGATACATCATTGAACATCTTTTATTCTTATGTATTCAATTCATGAAAATCTAATCTTAGTACCTGTTTGTTGCATTTTTTGTCACATCCCAGATAGAGTAGCTACATCTAGAGTGTGCTAACACTTCAATGCCTCTTTCAGGAGGGAGGCTTAAGCTCCTAATACAAAAAAACCCCCATGTTTCTTTTATTAAAAAAAAAGATAGCATTAAATGAATTTTTGTTTGAATTTGAAATATTTATCCTGTATTGCATTACTTTCTAGGAAAATACTTCCTCTTAATTAAAAATTAAAAATTGTGGCTTAATGGAAGATAACTTTATCACTCATGAAGACCATGCAAGCTCCACTATGGATTCCAATATGACATCCAATGTGCAATCCCTGTGGTTTGACAAGATTGTGTCGTTCCTAAGCTTTAAGATGCATATGGTCTGAAGTTCTTCATCCACATCTCCTCTCCACATCAAGGATCTTTTGCTGTTTGCCCAGCAAATGGCCAAACAGTAGGAATGCACTGCACACTCTGGAAAATTCTACAGCAACACAGTCTCCACAACACTGCAAATAACTCCGATAATGGGATAATCAAAAATTAGCTCAGTAAATTATATTTCCTAGACACATTTACTATTTTTTACTGTGAAATCTTCACCATGAAACAGATTTCACTTTATTAGTATGCTTTGAACAGTAAGCAAGCAAATGAATTATTTAAACTCGACTGCAAAATGATTGTAAATTTCTCTTTCATCTGCAAAGCTTTCAAACATGAGGTAGAAACATCATCAGATTTAGGCAACCTCATTACTTCAAACTGTATTCTTGGGAACAAATCTGTCTTTAGAAAAAGATTACATTTACATGTAAAATCAATTAATTCAGCAAGTAAGATCTATTACATCTTCTCTTTTAAAATAACTGCATATTATTGGATTAATTTTGTTATTCACTGGTATCTGTAAAACATCAGATGCCTGCAGTTCTGAAATGCTAACCCTATTTTCAGGACAGTTTTCCCTAGGCAAATATGAAACCTTTATATAAAAGCTTTTACTTAATTATTTGCCATATAGGCAGTAATATTATGGAGCTTAAAAACCTTAAATAAAAAATTATTCTAGCCTTGTGCCTAAAATTGGTGATTTTATAGTAACCATTTCAAATGTAAGAAGAAAGCAAACCCTGAAAAGCTGATGCTCCCTTTTCCATACAATGATAAACAGAAACCAGAAGAGGAAGCATTCAGACCTTTTCCTTGGTAGTCTCTGACTTCAGATATTAACTGGCAGAGATTTCAGAGTGTGAGGAAACCCACACTAAGCGATAAGAATGGAAGAGGATTCCTGCCATTTTCTTACTGATTTCCTTAGGTTAAGTCACCGAAATATCTGCTGGGAATCCAGTGACTACTCCTGTGAAAAGTTCTCATTAAACTCAAAAGACCAAGAGTTCACTTAAATACAATATTTAGACTTAAAAAAAGATCTAACAGTAGGTACAGACTCTATAAGAAATGAAGGACAAAGGAAAGGGATTAAAATCTCTTCAACAGGATCTACATAAAATTTAAGTGCAGTAGAGCTTTTAGACAGGAAATCATAATTTCAAAATGGAGCAACCCTAATCCTAAAGAGGCTAAAGAATCACTGCCACTGCATGCCATATATATTGGTTGTGATCATGTACATATGTAGTTGCATTTTATCTCTTTTGTCTTAGCAAGCCTTGCAGGGTTAACACCCATGAATGAACTAGAACCAGGCCTACTTTATATTTAAGAAATAAAACCAAAAAGACCATCATCAGGTTGTCAAAATACTCTATTATTCATTAATGTTATCTAAAAGAAATAGAACATTACCTATTCTATTTTTCTTGGAGATATTAGCAAGCATATTTTTTTCTAAAATTGGTGATGTTAAATGCTATTCCTACTATGAAAAATGGAAAAGGTGGAAGAACATCAGATGCCTGATGCCAATATTTACACAACCTGTATTAAAGAATGTAGTTAAAAAAATGGCTATGGGGTTCAGACCAAAAATCAACAGATATAGCCCCATGCCCTGCCTCTGGCAACAAATTAGAGGTGAAAGTTGTGGAAAAAATGCATTTTTTTCTCATCCATAGGTTTTAGCAGTCAGCAGTTTAAAAATTCTTCTGCAAAGCTGAGAAACTATTTCACCAAATTCTTGGCTGTTGTATGTGTTGTTCAGCAGAATACTGATGAGTGAGAAAACCAGATTTTTCATTCAGAATTATAAATATTTTGTTTGGCTTTATGACATAAAATTTGGGTCCTGTTTGGGCCAATTACTGTAAATATGTAAAAGAAATGTAAAAATAGACAATTTAGGAGAGTAAGAAGGATAAATCATTGAAAAAAATATTTATTGTCTGAACAGGCATTGAAAAAGTATCCTGCATTTCTCCTTGTTTGCAAATTTAAGTGCTGGAACAGTAGCTTAGAGAATAACATCTATCAAAAATGTATATATCAAAACTCTTTCCTTCAGCCTGGGCTTATGATTACTGTACTTCATCCATATCACAGCCTAATTATGTAATTAGCCCTTGTAAGACACGGGTTATTACATGATCTCAGGTGTAGCACAGACATAATCATTAACATTTCTATCTGTCCTGAATAACATTTCTTATCAGCAATTACTTTTCAGGGCCTGTAGCCAAAGGAATAGAAGAAATGTGAAAGCAGGCAGACAGAGATCATAAGTGTGTGTCTGATATGTGTGGTTTTTAATGCTAAAACTCAAATACATGCTTATTTTGGAAGCCTATATTTATAATTTCCTTCAGATTTATCTAGCAGCCTGCCCTTGGGAAGTTGTTACTGTTGTCAGAAAATGGCAGAAAATAGCACTGTTAGAGAAGAAAGCAGATTATTTCCAAAGGTTATGTTATACCAAATATGCTTCTCATGAGCAGATAAAGGAAGGACAAGGCATGACAACTGACTATCCCCACTAGGATAGACTGCAGAAGGCCTGGTTCTGCAATATTTTAAGAGAGACAGCACCCTCAACCACTAAGGGATAGTTTCTCTCATACCTGTATCATCTGCTTTAATTTCCCAGACTGGATTTTATTACGGACTCCTTCTGTCGCTGCAGTGGATCACTGCCAGCCTAAACCATTGATCTTGCAGTCAGTCTCTGACTCCTGCTGCAATGCAACTGTTCAAGTTTCTCTCCTTCAGTTTTTCTTCCAGGCTGAAGAAAACAGGCCATTCTGGAAGGAAGCCATACTATTTGAGTTGTAGAGATGTAGATCTGTAGTTCCAATTCTTTTCCTAGCCAAACTTATTATAATAAAGTTTAAAAGTATTAAATCAAATGCAACAGACTGGGAATGTCACTCTGGCATGGTGTTATGTAATTTATCAGACTACTTAGAACGGGTTTCAGTTGGTTGTATTTCAAGCAAACTCGTTGTATACAATACCCGTTGTATTTCAGTTTCAATATCCTATTTTTCCAGAAGAGATGGGAGATTATGAAAAAATGAAATGAAACAGTTCAGCACAGCTCATGATTTAAAAAAAAATAATATATTTACATATATAGACTTCAAGCCCATGAAGACTGATAAACTCTTAATTCTTAAGGTTAGAAACTGCAAGTTGTCTTATTGATACAGAGAAAGGCACATATGTAAGGGGAATTTTAGCTCCCACTTCTGGACAGCATAGGCTGACCTAACTAATTTAATGCTGTAGTCTTCACAGAGAAAATATCTTTCAAGTCTGGAAAACATAAACATTTGGAGGTGGCTCCAATACTGTTTTCTCTCTGATCAAATTTTTTTTTTTAAGGGACCCCACAGACATTCCCACGAGGGAATATTTCTTTGCGACTGCCCTTCCACTACACTCACACCCTTTTTTCCATTCTGGTCATCTTTTTATCTGATTCTTTCAGTAAAACTTCAAATATTTACAACTATTCCACTCCTTACTTATTCCTCTATAATAATATAAATTTATAGTTTAGAAATTCTCATGGTTTCAGGGTGAAGGAGGCAGTGCACTCCAAGATGACCACAGACAGCTTCAGTGAGGATGTAAAACTCACTGTTTCCTCATTTGTCCCATAGGCTACTTCCACTAATCTCAGCTGTTTTGCCCTCTCCCTTTCTGTTCCTGCAGCTCTCTTCCCCACCTCTGTCAGCCTGGCACATCCTATAATCCTGGAACTGGAAGTGATGGGGGTATCCAGTGAAACAGAGAAATCTGCAGTAACACCCTTTATAGAGAACATGACACATGTCATGTGGGAAGAGTTAAGGAATAAAGTTGCAGTCTTTCAATTAATTGTTTAAAGCACATTACTCCTGTTTATTAGGTTCTTGTGTCTGAAAAAAATAATTGAAAAGAGACACTCATAAGATGGAATCAGGGTAAAAATCTGAAATGGGCTCTTCCAAAAGGACACGAAACTAAAGAATCTGGAAAAGAGTGTGTAAACTGGGGCCATTTGGCCAGGAGTCACCAAATGCTGCTCATGCACAGGCTGGCCACCAGCAAGTGGATGGTGAGCAATAGTATGGCTCAGCTTTGTTTCTCTTGAGCTTTATTCCTTTCTTTCTGTTATTCCTTTCTATTATTATTATTGTTGTAATTTTTCTTGTTATCATTATTGTTATTGTTCTTATAATTATTATCATATTTGTTTAAGTCATTAAACTGATCTTACCTTAATCCATTAGTTTTACCTTTAACTGATTCTCCTCTTCATCATGCTGGGTGGATGTGGGTGTGGGAGCAGCTGTATAGTATTGATTTGTCAGCACGATTTAATGATGACTGACATCTTAGTAGCCATCAGAGAAATTTAAAAAGTAGTATCATCAACTACCAACGTTAAAAGTCTAAGACAGTCATGGAATATCCCTGATTTCCTAATTCCTGGAGGCCCAAATAAACTTTGCTATTGAACAGATTCCAGTTTCCTCCTGAGATTATCTGATTATGTAGTATTCACTGTCAAAAATGAATAGCTCATTGGGAAAAAAAAAAAAATCCATCACAATAATGGCTGCAAACATAGAAAAACCAAATTATTGCATGGACCACATACTGATCTCTTTTGTAATTACATTCATGTTAAGTATTTAATTTCCAGGATTAAGTAAAGATGACAGAATCTGTCCTCCGTTGCCTCAGAGTGCGACAATAACCCAAACCATGACATGATGTCTTGGAGTCATATTTCATGCATCATTCTGCAACATAAATAACTGCTATTGGAATTTATCACAAAAGAAGTGTAAATTTTAATTGCATCCACTCTGTGTAATGTATGAATTAATAATGGTGCTACTAAAGAGAGGAAATGATGAATCTGTTCCAAAGTCATTTGGGTATATTTTAAAATTCTACCCAGTAACCGTAACAACACTCAAAAAGCTCTGATCTAATTTCAGTAATGAAATTGCATTGACAGATTTTTTGCCCAGTGCTTATCAGTCAGGTAACAAACAAGATTAATGCTTTTTAAATATTTATGAGGCAGGAAGAAAAAAAGAACTGTGCTCACAGAGAATGGATCACTTCTTTAAAGGAACTGAATGTTCCTTGATTTCAGCAAGAGAAATCTGACAAGGCTGACAAGAGAGGAAAGCATGTGGGCAGGAAATCTTGATTCACAGCTCTGTCAATTCATCCTCAACAACCTTGCTATGTGACTGAATAAGTGACAGTTTGGGATATTTTAAATAAACACCCCCATTGACTGTTGAAAACTATTTTTCTCCACTGCAG
>VYZP01073217.1:0-18054 GCA_013400635.1 Hypocryptadius cinnamomeus | reverse complement strand
CAAACTTTATGTTGTTAATGTTTTTAATTTGGCTCTGAATTTCCAAGTCTGTGTCATGAATATTGTCCTGTCCCTTCATGTGTTTTCCAATAAAGTAGGCAGATTGAAATTTTACCCTCCATGACCTACTTGGGAATTTCAGTCTTGTTTCTATTCCTGCTTCCTCATCAAGTTTACTAGGGGTCTTATAGCAAACTGCAAACTGACCATGGACAGAGGGAAATACATTGAATAAGCAACTGTCCCAGCTATCCAAACAAGCTGTCCCTTTCCCAGCCCATACTGGGAGCCTTTGGGTTTGCCCCCTGACTACAGTCACTCTCGTGCTCTATTCTGGTTGAATTTTCAGTGACCCAAAGTCTCTTCCAGTGAAAAATCAGAGAAAAACAGACAGCTGGATGTAGTCATAGGCTAATTTAGAGGATGACTGAATGAGGACATGGTGCAATGTGACATAAAGTAAATGTGTTTGCATCCCTGAAAAGTTCTTGGCCAAGTGAGTTTATCACCAGGGATGTCTGTGTTTTTGCTTAAGCCACCCTAGCAAAACCGTCTTGGTCTTTTTTTTACCCATATTCCTGAAGTTTAGGACAGAGAAGGGACTTTAATCTGGACTACCAAGGGATAATATAATAATAACAAGGGATAATAACACAGGTGTTAGTTACTCCATCAGAAATCTGGAGCTGAATCTGATCAGGACCGCCGCATTAAGGTGCCTTGTTAAAATGATATTGTTCCACAAGCTCCTCCTCTCCACAAAAAGTCAGAGCTCTGATTAACACTGTTCACATGTTGCTGGATATAAGGCATTGCTATCTTCTTCAAAACCAGTGAAGTATTAAATGATCAAATTTCTGACTGATTTCCTTTACTGGGACCATTTGTAACTCTGTCACCATAGTTTCAGAGTAATGATTAGTTATTTCTCAATCCTGTTGACAAAGATCCACCAGTTCAAAGTAGTGAGGCTGAAGTAATATTTATTCCTCTAGATAAAAATCCAAACAACCCAAAATCAAAAACCCAAGAAGCTGTCCTGCTGGCTGTTCTCATCTGACTTCAAGCTATTGGCTTTGGCAAGTGAAGTGGCTTTGGCAGGCTGCACTCCTTGGTCATCCTTATTAAGAAGCCATTTCTTTCTTAGATGTGTGCTTGCATCTTTGCTTCCTTACACGCATTGAGAAGAGAAATGGAGTTTCTACAACCTCATTCACCAGGCTATATCAACAACTTGTCATAAGTTGTCATGAATTATATTGGATATATTCTTTTTGCTACTGTTACTTGCCGATTCTAGTTTTGAATGAAAATGCTCTCAAGTTCTTTTCCTTCATCACTGTAGTTAAAAAAAACCCCAAACTTTGATTACTAGCCTCCATATTTCTTTTCATTCATGGCGCAAAACTCATGTAAATCCTAGGCATTAACTCTTTTGGCTACAAGGAACCTTGCTATGAGAAATATATTCCTCAAGTGCTTTTGTGGGCATCAGTGCTGGAGAAATTAGCTGCAATGTAGGAATGAGATTCAAGTCTTAAGCCCAACAATCTTAAACAAGCCTAAGGATTTAGATGACCTTTGCCTAGACTCACTCATCATTACTTAGTTCCTTATCTTAAGTTTTCTCAGACTTTTGCTACATTCTTAGTTTAGGTCTGGGTCAGTTGAAGAGTGTGACAGTAGAGCCCCCTTGGATATGGTACTTTCTAAACCCCTCAGAGAGTGGCATTGTTTAGGCTGTCTGACAAGAAAGAACATAAAAATCAAACATGTAAGCACAGCCCATGAGATAGACAGTAGCAGCACACAATGGTCACAGACCAGGGAAAAACAACTTGCAGACAGACAGGACTGTTGGCTGCAAGGGTTTTCAATAGAAAATGTTTCTGTTCCAACTTTCTCACCACATATCATTTTACAGGAAAGCATCATTATAAAATAAACTAAATCCAAACATTCAATAAAGGTGGGTTTCCCAGCTTGATGGTGAAATTTCTAATCAAATGTAGATTGTTTCAGTTCAGAATAGCTGCTAATATAGGGGATATATGTCTTGGAATAAGTATGACCTAGTCTCAGCTGTGAGGATGATGTTTTGGGGTCTCATTCTTTATAAGCATAAAAAGTTGAAAGATTGTCTTAGGCTTGTGTTGACTTCATGAGAGCAATGGCTCCTTCCCCAGCCAATCTCTGCTATTTTAGTCAGCTGATTATTTTCCAAAGAGAGATAGTTTTTGTTTGTTTGTTCAGGGAGAGGAAGGGAAGAGAGAGCAAAAGCCCCAAAAATCCCAACTAAACGAACCAAAACCACTACAAAAGAGTTTGGGTTTATCCTGTGGTGGGACATGAAAAAATTCTGAAGTCTCAAAGAGCTTCACAGGATGAGAAAACCATTATCTACACAGATTTATTTGCAGAGAAATATTTAAGAAAAAAAAAAGGAATCTGAATTAGCTTTTTTCCAAGCAGATTATTTAACTCAAAATAACTTGGACAAGTTAATTTGTCCCTAAGATCATTGAAATTCTATCTTGAATGCACTTCTTTTCCTAAGATTTAAGTCATCAACTTTGCTCCCAGAGTGAATTAAGGTAAATCAGACTGAAACCCCACTAATACCAAGTGAGATAATCTAACCCAGGGTCCAGTTTAGTTTAAACATCAGCTTTATATTCAGCCCCACAGTTAATTGCATTGAACAATGCTGCACACCCTCATGTAGGCAAAGTTGTGACAGGAACTTCTGACAGTCTATGGAAGTCCAAAAGCATCCTTTGATGCTAACACTCTGTGAGGAATGTGCTCTGGAGCCAACACTAGTAAATTTTCAAGTAGTCATCAGGATCACTTCAGAATCTTTTTGAAGCCACAGTTCTTCTGTAAGGGGAAGATGGTGACAACACTTTTCTCTTTACTCAACCTTTCTGATGATTCCTTGCTCACTCTTTGGCATGACATCAGACCTGCTTTACCTTTCATCACTTTTTCTTTAGGATATATATGCACCTTGCCAGATTTATTTAGGTTATCTATTTAGGATATATAGTCTAGAGAACATGATTCATGAACATGAACACTGATATAGTCAATCAAAGATTTTACATGTTCAGTAGGAGCTTGAGCATCTGGGATTGCAACAGTTAATTCTAAACAAAAAATAAAAGACATCCTACAACTGTAGGATACAAGCTATTCTGACTATCCAAAGTCTTCACATAACCCATAAATTTTGTCATGGGGTTTCTTGCACTTATCCTAGAGCAGCTGCCACTGGTTAGCATCATCAGACAGAGCAGTCCTCAGTATCAGCAACTTTTTGTTGTGGGTGAGTGGCCTGTCTTATTTCATGTTCAATGCTAACACTTTAATTATGTGCACTAGCACTTTATGTAGCACATCTTGGAGGAACAGCCTGTTTGCAAAGGCACATGAATGAACTTGAGCAGTCCCTCATGGGTCTGATCACAGGCTCAGACATGCCTTCCTTACATTGCAAGTCCAAAGGCAATCAAGTCAGTGCCTTGGTTGCTACCACAAGGGAACACACTTCCCACTTTTTATTCATAGACTCTTTTTTTATATTGCCCCAGCAGCATGCTCTGCTCCCCTCATCTACCCTCCCCTTATTTAAAAGCACGTAGTTTGGTCAAGATAAAAGCTCCTTTGGGCCTCCAGTATCACATCCAAACCTTGTTTAACAGGGATTTGACACCTGACTATATTAGCAGAATCTTTGAGAAAAGATGTGTTTCTCATGTCTTGGTTACTGTACAATAGTCAGCATATTTTCACTGCTTTTCAGTTTTTCCCAGGTGTAATGCACTTCCTGCTGATAGGGCAGACCGTAAGGGTCAACTCCCGGTCTTTTACTGGGGTTGGATGTGGGATATCCAGACAAGATGTTGGCAATCTTAAGAATTCAGACCTTTGTTGGCTGTCCAGGGAATGGCCATGGGGTGTACAGGACCTCAGCCTGAACTGTAGAAAGAGAAATATCATCCACGGTCCCAACTGCAGCACTTTTCTCTTTCCTAGGAAATGACCTACACACATGACCTAGGCAGGGTTAAATAAAGAGAGGATTGCTCTATAGTAAAGAAGAAAGTTATTAGATGGAATTGTCTACTTTGCTAAACTGTATCAGATAAAGGAGGCATAGAATTAAGAAAGACTACTATTTCAAAAGATAGAACAAAAGGAGGAAGTTCTCCTCTGCCTAAGCTTGCAGACTGTTTCACTGTTTGGACTGTAGGTCCCTTGGCTCTCAGAGGTAATTCCAAGCATCACAACTGGAGTTGAGAAGAAATTATGAATCTCCATCCCAAGGGAAAATCTGACATTTGAAAATTTGTTTTAGGTTCCAAACATGAGGTTAAAGAAAAAAAAAAGAAAAAAATTCCAGAATTTCTAATCTGCAGAAAATGTCAAAAGTGTTTTTTATTAGTAACAAATGTCAAAACATCTTGTTTTGACATTTAAAATGTAAATAATGGAAGCACTTCATATCTGAGACAGTCTGCAGAGGATCCCTTCCTCTGAGGTAATTTTAGCACTTAGTTTCAGCTTCACCAACCATTATGTTGCCTCCTGGGAATTGTTGTCCAAGCCTGTGTTGTCTTCTATAAGCTAGTAACCAGATTGACTACATTTCCCATTAAACTGCCCAAACAGGAGTGGCATCAAGTGTCAAAAAAGTTCCAACTTTTGTTTGCCTTGGGGGATATGTAGTTTTCTAGGAAATCTGCAGTCCTAAGAGGGAGAATGAGTGCCTGATCTTTGCAGAGTACCATAAAGATACACACCATTATACAGATTTAGAAAAAAAGCACTTTGAAATCTTGTAAGGAAAAACACATTTGGGCTGGAGTTTAGGCAACTGAAATCCAATGAGATTTGCCCTCTATTCTAAAATGACATTTTTCTGCAGAAAGTTTTGATATTCCTGTGTACCAGTGGAAAATCACCTTACCCAGTACAGGTAAGCTTTTGCTGCAGCAGGTCATACCTTGTGCTAGTAAAGCAGGGCTATTGTTCAGCTGCTTCTGGTCATCTACTACATAAACTGGGGGCAGGAGAGGGGAAGTGAAGAAGATCTCTTGAGTTCATTCCTTGAGTCAACACTATGATTTCAGTAATAATGAAACAGTGACATGAAACAGCTTGCAGTCACATACTAAACCTTGCCCCTCTATTGGCCTTCAGCAGAGCTTGCTGCTTTTCTGGTGATTGCTCTAATACCTCCATAGTCCTGGGAGGCCAGGATTGATACAGCCCAACACTTCAGAGATTTCATGTTCTCCTCTAGCTTCTCCAGTGCCCATTTGAGGAGAGGGTCTGTGTGTCTCAAACATCCTCACTTCCTAACCCCTCTTGGGGCCTCATTACCTCTCATGTCTGGCTGACATGCAGTTTTGCTGTGTGGCCTAAAGCCCTGGGGCAGTGATATCTGGGCTTCAGGTCTTGCCCCCATGCAGGAGCACATCTGCAGCTGCACAAAGAACCACTGGCTTTTTCACAAATATGTGTGGTGGCTCCCTCTGCTCTCCAGGACTGGATTACATGCTCAAGGCATGCAGAAGGCAGTTTTCTGTCCCAGCACATGTGGATATCCCAGCACTGCTCAAGGATCAAAAGAACGCGTAGGTGGAAACCACAAACCACAAAGACAAAGTTAACCAAGACAAGGTTAAGAATCTCCTGAATTTTAGTGTACACCTGGTCTTAGTGCTGCTATTAATATTGTGTTCTCCAAGGCTTCTTCTCACCCAGGAACACAAATACAGTTTATAAAAGGTAGAGAAACCAAGGTCTATAGAGGGAGAAGGTGACTTCGGAGAGGAAGTGACCCAGTTCAGCAACCTAGTGACAGGGCATGGAAAGCTGGAAGAGGAGTCCCAAAATAACACGCCACATCTACACATCTGTTTTCATGGTGTGATAGATTAGAGGAGAGAATGCAAATTCTTTGTCTGCAGTAAAAAAACAGGGACTAGGCCATTTCCTCCTTTGAGTAATGTTAACTGTGAAGGAAACATGTCAATGGATATAAAAATTAATTCAGAAAAATAAATTATTCCTTGATGGATTTGGATAACATAAAAAGCATGGGATAAATGCTTTTTTAGAGCTTGTCTGTTTTAGCTGGCATGAGCTACTCACTAGTGAGCTGTGGGATTGATTTGTGCAGTACTAATGACTGTAGAAACACCACTGCATGGAGGCTGGAGCTTCATCCTGTGTGGATATAAGTGGGATGAATTTAATGAAAAGGCTGAAGATTTCGACCCAGCTCCCCAAATCTCCATCTGTACTCTGGAGACAGAAACTTCATTCCCAGAGGGTGCCAAAACCAAAGTAACATAGAACACTTGAGCTAGGTAGAAAATGTAGGTGGGTGAAGAAAGGAGATGCCTTGAGCAGAGATGGATTCATCAATGGTCTCAACTGTACTGCAGATGACTGCACCTCTAGCACTTGACACAGGGTTGCTGTTGAAAACAAGTGGATAAATTTGGCTTGTAACTTGGAGCTCATTCTTTTTGGGGCTGGGGGAATGGGAGCATTGCAATTGCTCACACACCTCTCTGGAAAAAGAAGAAACCTTCCCCTGTTCCTCAAGCAGTGCCTGAGAACCTCTCCTGGCCTGCTCCAGCTGACCTCCAGCAGGATGACAGGCCACCAGAGGCCTGATGAACGCTGATGGCTCCGAGCCCTCCGCCAGCAGAGCGAGCGGCCCCGGCCTCGCTGGCGGGAGTGCAGAGCAATAAACATCCCAGAGATGCTGCCGAGCGGGTCCGCTTCCTGCACGCAAGCTGCACATTGTAAAAACCGGGGCTCGGGTTCTCTTTCCTGTTTGCCCTGGAGCAGACCGCAGAAATTGCACAATCCTCCAGGCCAGACCCAAGGTGAATTGTGGGATGATAGGTTCCAAGGCAATATTTCACACTTGTTGAAAAAGTGATACAACCCAGGGGAGGAGCTGTAATTAGGGGGAGCAGTGACAACGCACAGACAAAGTGATTCCATAAGTAAAGGAAGGAACAAAAGCTCATTCCAAAGACTCCCACTTATGTGGATTCTCTAGTGTTCAATAAAAGGTGTGATCCCTGAGTAAGGAAGTCTTTCTCCTTTCTCCACTTGTTTATTTTGATGAAATATGATAGTCACAATATTTTTAGGCATTCTTTCCTGCCTGTCAGGTTACAATGCTGTTAGCTGGAAGTCGTACTGGCTGACACATAAACAGCATGATCACATTAAACTCTGTTTCCCAGGAAAAGCACTCTAGAGTAAAAGTTTTGATTTGGTGAAGACATCTGCAGAGATGGTGGGGAGGAAGGTAGCAACTTTCAGATGAATAACAGTAGGGGCTTGAGGAGAAAATAAAATTTTTTTTTCTGTCTGTAAACATCTTCTGAAGGGAGTTTTTCTTGCTTTAAAAAATATTATACTGGAAAAGAAGAAGGCTAAGCAGATAAAATCAGCAAAACACTCATCAAAATGTCTGGTTATACATTTCTTAGCAAATACATATAGATAGAAATATAGAAAGATAGATAGATAGATAAATAGAAAGATAGATGATTGATAGATTGATAGATAGATAGATAGATAGATAGATAGATAGATAGAAATACCAGCAAAGAGACAACTGTTCTGTGGGACCAATGGTGTCATTTACCTAGCATGAAACTTGAGAACTATAAACCAAGCAGTTTATTTCTGGACACAGGAGAGATAAAAATTTAACATAGAGAGAGAAAAGATGGAAGTTATGCCAATAACTGGAACCTGCTTTGGCGAACAGCAGATTGACTCTTGTGGAGGTGGAGGCAGTGGACTGCTCTTGGTCATATGACATTTGTCCATCTAATCAAGAGTGACCCCATGCCCTATGAGAAGATGACTCTGCTGCTGTTAGACCTTTTGGTGTGGATCAGGAACAGACTACTAGTAAAACAACAAGACTCCTACCCTAGTTTCTTAGCTAAGGTGTCAGAGCCATCACTGAATACTGTGGCAAAATGGTTGAAGCTACCTTGATCTTGAAATATCACTGTTTTTTCCCATTCATCTCACTCTGGAAAGGGCAGACATCCACAAATCTGCTTGGGGATGAAGCAGCAGAATGACTTTAAAAGTTCTGTTTTATTACCATCTTTGCCTCTTTGACTTGGTGGCCTGCAATACTGCTGTGTGTCCGTACACATGTCCATCCATCCATCCCTCTCTGCAGCTCTAACTCCACTTGGCAGATGCAGAGAACCAAAAAGAAGATCAAGGTCTCTTCAAGGCAAAGAACATGTGTTCCTCCCAGCCTTGGGGACTTATTTCTGTTGCTTCCCCTTGTGCAGGTCTCACCTGTCCGTTTTGCAGGGACTGTGTGCCATTCCATGTGCAGGGACTGCAGGGACTGGTTTCCAAGCCCCAGAAGAGAAGTCACCCTGGAGAAAGGTTTTTTGCATGCCTTCCTTTAAACATTAAGCATTCAGCAATGTCAAGCCAGAAATGGACACATGAAGGTGGCAACAAGACTGGTCTAGCACCATACCCAACATTAATTTCAAAAGTGTTTTGTACCATGAATGAATGGACCTCAGAAGATATATGGAGTTATTGACTAAGGCTTGAGTGTAACTTCAGTTCTAGGCTGAAGTTTTCCTCTTGTCACCTTTGCATGCAAAAAGAACAACTTCTACAATTCACTTTTATTTTGAAAAATCTGTATTTGGCAATGTAACAACAAGAAGTGACTCTATCTCTCCATTCCAAAAAAAACCCTAGGAGCAAGCAAAAGCAGTCTCTGCAAAAAAACATGATGAAAAGAAATCTTATGGACCAGATTGCAGGAGCCTGAGAATAAAATAACTGCCATAGAGGTGAACAAGCCTCTAAAAAAAAAAACAAGCCTCTAGCCTCTAAAAAAAAAATGGGATCATGGATGACCTACACGAGAACCAGTATTTCTAGTATACGACTGAAAACTGGAAAGCTTTTTGGCAGGGTCAGTGAAAGCCGTCTCTTGAGAGGCGGATATAGAAAAGAAAAGCTGACACCTTATGCAGCTTCTCCTCTTGAAGGGGAGAGCTCCCTGATGACTAAGACAACACCTATCAAAAACACACTCATATGGTATCTCTCAAAAAATGTCATATTTATTTCCTTTTCCCCATCCATAAAACCCAGCTATTTTGCACTGAATATTTTCTAGCAGGGGTGCATTGCTAGAAATAAGTAACAAATTTGTAATAGACAAGCCAATACCCTGGCTCCACATCTCCTTTCCAAGATTCAGTGTGAACATAAAACAGATGTGATCCCAACAAAGAGGCATCTTTTGTACCAGATGGGACTCCTGCATCCCTTTCCCATTGGCTAAATATAATTGGGGAGAAACAATAGTACACAGAGCACTGAGGTTGGGTGATATGAGGCAAGATTGTTTCCTTTTTCCTAGAACCTAGTCATTAAGTGGGAAATAAAAGTGTAAATTTCATCCTTTTCCCCCTGTCTGATTCTTCTGCCTGGTTGGGCATTATGCACTGCAAAGTATTTCCTAACTTTGTTTTTGTTTTAATTGCAATTTTCATCCCTCTTTCAACCTTAACTGCTGTTGTGGGCCTTTGCTACTGTTGTATTATAGACAACAGCAGCAGCAGTAAGAATTTTAAAAATAGAGTAGGAAATTTAACAATTGTACAAAATTCCTTACTCTGGAGAGTCATTGTTTATGCTCCTTCATATATACTAGCAATAATTATACTGAAGTCTGTTAGGAAAAAGGGTCCATTTTACATCAGAGGAGAAAATGTAAATTTTTTTTTCCTTCTAAACCGAATACAAAGACTGTTTCATTAGATGTGGCTTTTTGGTAAAAAAATGGAACAAAAAGTCTACCCGTAAAAATTCCCATTTAAATAAAGTCTTTTCCATCCAAAAATTCAAACAGCTGAATAGAAAATGTGGATCTCTTCCTTAAAAGGGGGAAAAAAATCCAAGCTGACCTTAGTTTTCTCTCTGTTATACAGAGCTGCTGGTTGGGAGACACCCCACAGACACACCACATACTTCAACCTCCTGCATGTGTCATCCAAAGCAGGAGTGCCAGGCTCATCTCTCTCTGGTCTGGTCTTACTGATGAAATTACAGGTTTGTTGTGAATATAGACCAGTCCTGGTGAGCATGTGCCCAGAAATAACAGTGAAGCAGTGGGAGGTCTCTGGCTTGAGTGATACAACATTCAAATGCAACAGGCTCACAGACCCAAACTGATCTTTAATGTACCTTCTCAGTCTAAGGAAGCTTTTCACTATCAGGTTGGCTGATCATTTTCCAGCATTTCAAATGGAACTTCATGGGATTGGTTCTTCTCCTCTCATTTCACAGACAGGTTTCACCCTTCTGCAAGTCACAAGACAGAATTTTTCATTGCCTGAATGGAGCGGAAGTCTTCACCCAACATAGCAACATCTCCTCTAAACCCTAAATGGCTGCCACAGCAATCGTGCAATTAGGTTCTACTTTGGGTGGAATGATTCATGCTTCAATAAATTCAATTTCAACAAGACATAATTATGGTGAGTCACATAATCACAGATTAATCACAGCACCTCCCATTTAGCAGTCAAAACAGTGGAGGATTCCAAATGCATATGATGCTTCTCCTCAGCTTTTGTTTCACTTCATTTCATTTCTGTTTTATCGGTTGATCATATACAAGCTCTAGGAGAAGGCTTCTGGGGCTGCACAGAGATCTGTAAGGCAGGATGGTGGCCAACTTGTTTTATTTTTTTTCCTTTTTTTTTTTTTCTTTTTTCCGTGTGCTGAATGAATCTGAAAGATAATAAATGTTGACAGCACCAACGATTTCAGTAAGAAACTGATCCTCTCTTATTTGCTACTGAGCTGCCCTTGACACAGTGAATTGTTAGTGGGATTGAAGATATCCAGGGTCTTCTGCACCTGAGGCCACACAAAAGGGGCCTGGTATTGTGAATTCTTCTGCTGAGTTAGTTCTTCAGAGATGCAGGGGGTGAGAAACTTCTTCATGCTAATGTCTGGGCTTTCTGTTTCTGTCAGCCATACATTGAAAACATCTTTTAGGGATTCCCTCCTGCTCACTGCTGATCTTAAGCATCTTGTGTCTCTGCTGACTCCCCCCATGGCTGATGTATCCTCTCTCCTTACTCCATTTTTACTGTTAATGTGGAGACTGAGAAGGGGTCAGTCACTCGGCAGAAGTTGTGCTCAGCTTGTCTTCTTTGACAAGCTTCTCAGCCTCGTGTACGCTTGCCACAAACCAGTGAGGGGGAAATTCCTTCTTTGTGATCAGACAATTTGTGGCTGCCCTTTACCAGACCTCGGGGAGGAACGTATGCAGTGGTTTTTCCAAATATTATAACCAAACTTATTCTGTGAGACCAGTTTATTTTGAATTGCAGTTGGATCATTTTATGGAATTGTTTTGCTTTCAAAGCTTTCATTCTCCAAAGTGGTTAGAAAGGGGGCTATTTTATTTTCCTTTTTTTTGCTTTTATTTTTAAGGTGAGGGTGGTGGTAAGAGAGAAAAACAGGAGGATGTGGGTTTTGACAAGAAGTGAGAGGGAAGGTTGTTCTTTGAGATTTTGTTTTACTCTACCACTAATCAGTGTAACACTTGACAAGCTGAAATTTACTTCTCTGTGCATCTTGTGAGTTTTCCCTAGAATTCAGTTTGGCTTTAAAACTTGGCTAAAGTTTCTATGGAGTAGGTAGGGTGTTGAAGGAGATGCCAGTAAATTAACATTGTCAGCAAACTCATAAAACCTTTAAAAGAAAAGCCTTTGAGGGCAAAGAAAAAAATTTGTCATCTTTTCTTCTCTCTCCCTCCCTTGCTCCCCTCTTTCCATTTTTCTGTTTTTCTTTCTTTGTTTCATTTTCAGAAAAGGTTACATTTTTTTTTTTTTTCCCTGTGCACAACAAGATGGCAAACACTAGGGGATACCGTTTCTGGAAAATTAATAATGTTCTGGCAAACAGCTGGTGAAGGGGAATTGACAGGAATTGTGGGGCTGAGTGATGCAAAGACAAGCAAAGGGAACACCAGCGTACATTTGTCTTGTACGCTCCAAGAAGTACATGAGTGAGTGTGCACGTGAGGCAGGGTGCTGAACAAAAGAGAAAACTTTGTAAAGGAACTGATCAGAATGTGGGCTCTGAGGGGGGCTGGGCAGTCCTTCAGCCACCTGGCAGAGATCTGTCTCTGCTGACATGGTGGATGGTCTGTGTCCCTCCGGGGTTTGGCCAGCCCCACAGACCCAGAGTGCCTGGCTCCCTGGCACAGCTTCAGAGAAGCCAGCAGTTTGCAGGCTTCTCTGGAGCCATGACTATGATGACTTTCAGAAATGGCCTGCATGGTGGTCACTGCTGGAGGTGCCATTGGGTACCTCCATTCCTGAGATTTCCAAGTCGAATGGGAAGAAACCAGAGGAAGTTTCCAGCTGACTGTTTATACTCTCCCGCCAGCAAGCTCAGGGTGCGGTTTGGAGTGGAGAATGTTGCTCAGGACGACTGCAAGCCCAAAAAGCCACATTTATTCCATGGCTCAAGCCTGTATCCACAGTCCCGGGAGATTATATTACTCACAGAAAAAACTTATTAAAATCTCCCATGCATCATAAGATATGCCACCCAACAGGAGATGGTGATTCTGTTTCAGTCTTAGCAGCATCTGAGTTGTAGAGAAGAGGCATCCCAAAATGACTGGATTGTTACACTCCCAGCAGGACATTCTGATTTTCTAGTGTTTACAGGATACAGGAGGAGACCTCCAGGGAGAGGTCTGCAGCCTCAATAATTTCGTGGACACATCCCTCTCAACAAGTGCAGTCTAAACCAAAGTTAATGCCAAGGTGCTTTTGGTGGTACTTTGTAACTAAGAGTTCTGATGGTCCTTGAAAGACAAGACACTTACCTTTTTCAAACTAGAGCTGCAACATCATTCCAGCTGAGTTGTGTGCATTCCATTATAAACAATACCCTGTGCCCTTTGAGCCCTCTGCTGTACTCATTTGATGGATTATTTCCCCTTTATTTCTTCCTAAATTATTTCCTGGGTTTGCTGCACACTGCAAACACATTGCATTCGACCTCCAACACAGCCAGCTCCTGGCTGCATAGGGATAGTGATGCAGAGATCCCTGCTCATCAGTCTATCTACTCCCACTGATGTCAGATCAATTTGGCACAATTTTGCCTGACAGGACTTTTGGCCTGTAAACATTTTGGGTCTACTCCCAAGTCGCAGGTTCATAAGTACCATTCCCAATACCCCTAGAAGTGCACTGAGGGTGGTATAAAGTCACAGCCTAGTATCAAAAACAAGAGCAGACCTGGAAAAATATTACAAAACTCTTCCACTGGCACCAGCAGGTCAGTGTCATTACAGGCAGCGGTGTTGTTCTCAGATACTATTTCATTGGCTTCCTTGTCCTTTTTCCTCTCCCTCTTCTGAAGCACATTTTCTTTCCCTTGTATTGCACGGTAGGGTTGTATCCCTGGAGATTCACAGTGATGAGGAGGAGTAGGCAGAGATCAAAAGCACTTCTAGCTTTGAAAAGATTATTCCTGGCTGCAAACCAAGTACGGCAAGCTCCAATCCATCCATCTTATTCAAACAGTGTTTCAAAACTGGTCACCCAACCCTCTTGGATTCTACTTTTCTTTCAACTTTATATGGCACACAGAATTCTTTGATTTTACCTTTTAAAGCATGGCACTGAATTATTTTCTAGCACAGCTGACTGCTCATATTTTTCAAACCTGAGGCTACAGGCTTCTGTGGTGTTTTCAGTCCTGTTCAATGTCTTTCAGGGCCAAAATCTCATAGTTTCTTCACAAAACAACTGCGTGGATTTTACCTTGCCTTATTGACCTTTCCAGAGAAATAAAGCAAAAAAATTTCACTCTGTTACTTTGGAACATTCTCCTCCGGCAATCTAAAGTACCAAACCAACAACAAAAGAGCCAATGATAATTGCAAGAAGTTGGCCAAAAAATGGATATGTGCTTTTTAGGAGAATGTCAAGATCTAACTCATTTGGCTGAAAGAAAATGTAATTTTAACAGCTGGGTGAAGATTCTAGTGTTAGTAGCAGAAGATGTATGCATTGAATATCCTTCTAGTATGTATAAAATATACTGTATTTTCAAACAACTTTGACATTGGCAGGATGCATATCGTACAGGAAGAGATCAGCAGACTTAATCTGGGTAGACAAATCTTGTCCATCTCCAAATCACAAGCTCTGACATTCATGAAAAGTCTCCAGGGTTTCGAAGTATGTTCACTGGCTGTAAGCTATGAGAGTTTCTGAAATCGCAACTTGGGTTTTTTTGTGTATTAGAAGTATTCTTATCTCCAGACATCCCGAAGTCTACTTGTCCATATCTGACTGCTGTGGATGATTAAAATAAAGAGATTTGACTGGTTAGTTTTATCTGTGTATCACAGTGCATAAACAAGTGCTAATGGAAGATGTGTCTTAATGTCACATCTGCAGGATAAAATAGCAAAATGCATCCTGCAAACTATTCCAGACAGACAGGTCACAGTCTGACCATGCACTGGTGTGCTTGGAAAATGAATGATTATCCAACATTGCCTAGTTTTTGGAAAACAACCAGAAAAAACTAAATTGCTCAAGAAAACAACTCCTCTCTCAAATTCAAAATGTTCGGAATGGATTAGGAAGGAACAACATCAGTGAAATCAGTCATTTTATTTCTCTCATATGCCTTGGAAATTAGTAGGTCATGAATAACACTTTGAGGATATTAGGGATGGGTCGTGTGTACATATCTTGGTATGAAAGTTAAAGAAACTCTAGAGAATACAAAGAAAATTTTCAGTGGTAAAGGTAAGTCCATCTAATGTGGCTTCTCCAAAAATATTAGTGTATTGGAGAAGAGGAGTGTCTGTGGACATGGGCCAAGAAAACATGGTGATTTTAGTGCAAGAATATCAAAAAGGCCATTCACTGTATACAGCTTTTCCTACATGAGATAAATCCAAGATGTCATATTCCTCCATTGCAGGAGGTTACTGTCAGGATATGCATACAAACATTTAGCTAAGAAAAGAAGACAGACAAATGAATATTGTCTAGATAGTTGCCACTGAAATTGCTGATTATTTGGTATTGGCTTTCATCAACCCAAAAGAAGTCAGAACAGAGGAAAAATAGTAATTTCTATGAGGGATTTGCATTACTAGCATCAGATAAAAACGAATATCATTAAAGGTTCAGTTTGGCTTGATTTATGACTGCAGTCCAGTGTTCCAGTGGCCACATAAATTCTGTTACAGGAGAACCTGACTTGGAGTAATTTCAGACTTTTTTTCACCTAGAAAGGAGTAAAAAGAACATATAAATAAGTATTAGTTGTACTAGATAACTTTGCAAGGTTTGTCTCAGCCTGTTACCAGCAATCCAATCAATATAGTGGCAACCAAACTTTCAACAAATGCCTTTTAAATTATATTTTCCCAAGAGGATTATCTGCAATAGACAGAAGATTAATACAATTTGTTTGAAATGTTACTGTACTATGAAACATCTCACACAGCCCTGGTCAGTACCAGGCAGTTCTTAGTTCTAAAGTATCTGAATCTAGGCCAGACCATTGGAGTTATCTGATCTGACTGGTTCATGAATCCTAGGTGCAATTTTTCTCCTGGTCACCACCTAATAAAATCCATTAACAATGCTCAGTGAAATTGTGCTTTCTAGAGAGATGCTCAGGTCTTATTTGGAGAAGACAAGGCACAGGGACATGAGAACAAGAGAACAAGGCATGTTCTTTTTTCCTACAAGCAGATTACTCTAATTAGCTGATTCTTATCCCTTCCTGGTTAAATAATGTGCCAAGTTTTAAGTCAACTCCAAGCTACTGGTTCTTGTTCTGCATTTCTCTGCTGAATTAAGGATGTCTTTAGCAACTGCTATTTTTTCCTTGGGAAGGTAATTATAGAGTGATCAAGTCACCTCTTGTCTCCCCAGTTGCTTTTATGATTTGTTAAACAGATTGACTTCTTTAACTCTCCCATGGTGAGGGGATTTCTATAGACCCAAAATAACCATGTGGTTCTGTTATGCTAAATATTGTGGTTTTGTATCCTTTTTTAGGTGTGGATTCAGAACAGGATGCAACCAGCTGGCATCAATAAATGTCATCTGCAGGG
Source organism: Hypocryptadius cinnamomeus (assembly GCA_013400635.1). Classification (NCBI taxonomy): domain Eukaryota; kingdom Metazoa; phylum Chordata; class Aves; order Passeriformes; family Zosteropidae; genus Hypocryptadius; species Hypocryptadius cinnamomeus. Next base: position 1,829 of record VYZP01073217.1, on the reverse strand, counting down.
TAATAATGTCATCTGTTAGGTTATTATTTCTCTTTCAACATATCCTATGAATTCATCAGCCCTGTTAAGCATGTATTCATAACCAGAATGAACAGTCTTTTTGCTAAACTCTATCTTAAGACATCTGTGGTGAGGATCTGTCTTTCTGTAGGTATGATGAACTGCCATTCTCTTAGAATATTGTAATGAAATATTTCATTTGAATTTATCAATTGAATGTTTTGATTATACATCGTTGCTCCAGCAATGCCTATTTCACAGAGTAACTTTTATCAGCAGCGATTTTGTACCCATTAATAAATTTGTGAGGAAAGTGCAGATCAAAAATAAGCCTCATCCTAGAACAGCAGCACTAAAAATACAGTCATTCAGGCTTTTCCTCTTATTGAAATTTTGAGATGTCTGTCCGTTTTTAAATAATTCCTGCTTTATATAATGTTCAGTGATCATTTGCTTTAAATCAAAATATGAAGCCCTAGCAATTCAGTGAAACTAATGACAGTAATCCAAACATACAACATTTCTAATGAGCTCTCTAATGAGCAATGTTTAATTAATGTTGCTAAGCAGTAACTGGATAGTGATTGCTGGTTTTGGAAGCCATACTAACTTAGAAGTCCAGGTAAATTTTTGAAGGATTTCTGTGCCTTCAATGGAAACACGGCTCCTTTCTCAGGATGGGGAAGTGTGTTGCATCAATACCTATATTTTGGAGGTCCCACAACCTAGCTTCCATGACCATGCCTGGCTCTTTGTTGTGTTAAATACCAAATCATAAATCTTTGCCACCATGCTCTAAAAAAGGGTGTAGGATGGCAATGAGAATTTAGGTGGGTGGGAATATTAATATTTTTTCTGCTCACTTTACTTATGCCTTAGAGTCAGACTTGAACAATAGCTTACCTTACAGAATGGCATCAAATTTGTTTGACATGACCAATTGTCCGAAGTGTGTCCAAGGTTTGCTTTCATGGTATTTCTTCCACGTTTCTTTAATCAGGCTACTTTATATATAACTTCTGTTTTCTTTGATCAATATTTATTTAGTGAGGTAATAGCCATCTGAGGGCAAACAGAAGGGTTGAAACAGGTTCAGACAGTTCATCACTAGTGGGATCCAAGGAAGAAAGCTATCAGGACTGTGCCTGTACATGAAAAAATGCTAGAGTATTAAAGTTACTTTATGAAAGGTTACCATATCTCCATTGGGGATGAAGGACCTACCTTAAAAAAAAGGCATAATAAAACAAATTATAGTAATATATTCACACTAGAAAGCTCTCAAGCAAATGTTATTCATAATTTTAAAAATCCTTGTATTTAAAGACTTTGTAGTAGTAGAAACAGAAAATGACAAGAATATTTGTGGGAAATAATTCAGAGGAAATTGAACAAAGTCACTTCTGGATGCTTGACTTCATGAAGTGATTGTAAAGCCTGAGGAATGAGGATAACTTAGCCTACACAGTAAAAAACAGTAGTGGGAAAAGGGGTGTTTTAGGTTTCTCGTAACAGTTTAGTCCCTTCCAGTTTTTAGCAAACCCTACCAGCTTTTAGCCCTGGATGTGCTGCAAGCTGTACCAGCTGCTAGAATGAGAGGCTGCTCAAGGCAATCCATGTCATAGATGAGAACAACAAAATCTAAAACTCCCTCAGGTTGCAGCAGGGAAGACAAAGTTCCCTTCGGATTTGTCTTCATGGTAAGAGGTCTCTGCAGAAATAATTAGTTCATGTTGTGGGAGTTAAGTTGATGTTGATCAGCACTCATTACTCAAGCTGTTGAAAGACCCAAAAGTGAAAATAGACACTGGGGAGGATGAAACTGGTAA
>VYZP01073174.1:1511-15398 GCA_013400635.1 Hypocryptadius cinnamomeus | reverse complement strand
GTGAGGCACTGGAATAGGTTGCCCAGAGAATCTGTGGATGCTCCATAAGAAGTGAGGCTGCTGGCACCTGCACCAAGCTCCATTGCAAGGATTGTGCACCAGCAACTGCAGTATCCTGGCACACCAGAGGGTAGTTATTTCTCACTCCAGGGGAAGTCCAAATTATGTCTAGAATTAATACACAAACCTGATGGAATACTAACACATTTATCACTTGCACTTTGAATTTATACTCTATCTAAGTACAGAATATTATGTGAAACTCTTTCAAAAGGGCAAAGGTAATGGAGGAAAACCATCAGCTTTTGTTGCTTTTGGACAGAAGTACAGCAATGGACAGTGATTAAAACTGACACAAGTAAGGACAGCATAAATAGAAACTTCTATATAGCCCAGTGCCTGTTTTGCTTAGAAGGAGTATAAATAAGTGAAATGCAGAGATTAAATGGTGCCCAAGCAAACAAGAGGACCACAGATAATGCTTTAATGTTGGGGAACAGTGAAGGGGAAATGAAAGATTCTTCTGTTTTTAGCATCAGGTACTTCTGTGTTCTATTTGGATTTTCTAATAACTTTCTCTAGCATCAGAAAACACTATTTATTTGTATTTTTTTAGTTTGAATCTCTTAGCCAAACTATTTAAAATGGTACATTACTTTTCTCTATTATTGTGGTTTATTGTGACAGAACCAGTTCATGATAAATCCTCTTGCATTGCTGCAGTATCTGTAGTCAAATAGTCTATTGTCTATGTTCCACTGAATGCAGAGGTTAAAATAAATGTTAGCCTTGTGTCTTCCACTGCCAGTTATTTCAATATCAATCTAAACTAGATTTTTTTTGTCTCCATTATAAAACATTATTCTAGAGAAGAACATTGGTAATGCATTGAAAGCTTACAGGTTTTGTTTTTTTCCAAGTGGTAGAATAGAAGAATGATCTTTATCCCTCAGATGGATATTAGGAACTTAATACTTCTATTTCCCAGACATACTGACAAGCAGGTAGATACATCTGGAGAGGCTTTCTTCCTAAATGGTGAACAGTTCATGCTGTGCAAAATCTTTGACATGCATTCAGCACTTTTGCTCATTATTTTTTGTTGCATGCACTTTTTCTGTTATAATTTTCGTCAAAATTGCCTGGTTTGTGACCAGGGTATAGTATGTGGAACTGAACAAGAAAGGATTTCCTTTCTTATAGAAAGGTAATAGTCTAGAATACAGGCTGTATTGTGCATTTGCTTTGTTAAGATACCAGAGATGTATATTTTCAAAGCTAGAATTTTCAGAGTAAGTGTATGCCCTAAAATGAGGAATGGCTAGATGGCCAGTGAGGATACAGAAGAAATGGATGGAAAGGTTTTCAACTAGGAGGAGAAAAAAGAGGGGTTTAGGGTTTTTTTTTTTGATATTTTGTTTGGTTTTGTTTGGTGTTTCTTTGGTTTTGTTTTGTTTGTTTGTTTGGTTTGGGTTTTTGTTTTGTTTTGTTTTGTTTTGTTTTTTAATGGCTGTGAAAGAAATTCTGTGCTGGGGAGAAGAGGGAAAATTACAGCAGAGATTTTCTTCTGGCAAATTCATGGTGTGGAGAAAAAATATGCCTTCTAAGAAGTAATTAATATCTTTTATTAAAATCATGTCTCAGAACTAGACACTAATTTTGTTTGAAATTCTCTGCCAGTAGCTAAATTAGCATGATTGAACTGAGAGAGGTGAAAGCCATAATTTGAACGCTTTATTCAGATAATTATTTAAATTATAGAAAAGTGATAGAGGAGGGACTTACATTTTTCTCTATCACAGAATAATCATGTGTCAGAAAAGTATGCAAAACTTGAAAAGAAATGTGTGTGAATTAACAATTTGGAGTTCTTTCCCTGGGGATAAAAAGCATTAGATATAATCTGTAGGCTACTACACACAGTCAAATAAGTACAGCAAAAGGTGGTAGAAATACCAATCCTTGCCATCTTTTTTATTTTCAATGATGAAATAGTTTTTGAAAGCCTTTCTGAGTTAAAATGCATATAGTGTATACTTTTGAAGTATCTAAGCAAGGGGAAATTTACAAACCCCACATTTATTTCAGAATTATTAATTTCTATTTCAATAAACTGGAAATAAAATTGAATGTGGAATTTTGAAGGTTATGGCTTGCTATATCCTGTTAGACTGATTTATTACTTTTGCTTTGCAGAAATGCTGTTTTTATTATCTTTTTGAAGTGCTTAGAAAAAGAGAATTTGAATTAAAACTAAAATGGCAATTAAAACCAGGAATGTGTATGGATGGAAAATTTAAGAAATTTTACTGCTGAGGTTTTATGGGGTTGAATTAGCCTGGTTTAGACATAGAATTTTTCTGTCCAACTTTGTATCATACATAAAATGAGTGAGACTTTACCTAAAGTTTTAAACCCCTGAAGAATTTCATACAACTATTATGTCTTATTGATTTTTTTGAACATTAATGTTTTCTTATCTCTTGCAATATATATATATAAAGCCCCTCAAAAACCTGCAAGAATCAATGCAGGTGAGTTTCCTTTGGTTAAGTTACTTGCTTGTGGCTGTGTTAAAAATTCAAGTTTAAAGTAGATGGAACAATATGGTGAAATTGTCCTAGTTTTATTTGCTCCTTGTGGGCAGTGTTACAATTCTACCCCTGCCACCACATACAAGAAATCCATTTTGCAACCAAGTTAGAGAAGGATAGGACTGTTAAAGAAATCTTTCCTAATCCCTGCAGGGGGTATAGCATGACATGGGTTTAACATTATCCTAACATTTTTTTACATAGATAATAATTTCACAGTTGTCAGAGTAGTGTTCAGAGAAAGTTTTTACTGTTCAGAATGCTGTAGGTGATCAGTAAGAAGCAAAAAGTCATTCTTTTACTGATACAGTAGGAGAGAAAAAAGGACCATGAGAATAAGATGTGTGGTGATGGGGCTGAATCACACTTTATATTCCTAGAAGACTATCCCATTTTGTTGTGGAAAGAAAAGAAAATGTTTGTAGGAGAAGCTGCATCATCAAACCCCAATTAATAATGAATCTTTTATATAGAAAATAGGAGGCAATTAAAACGAAATGATTTTGAGCTTACCTTACAGTAGTCTGGTTGTTTCATGCCCCTTACTCAGCAGGGAGGACAATTCTGTGCACTAGGACTCTGATAAGCACACATAAAAGAATATTGCTAGCAAGTAATGGGCTATGGACTGTGATCCATTTGAATGACATATGCCATTACACAGGGTAGGAGAAATGATGTAATCAAAGCAATGAGAGAGAGAAGGAAAGAGAGGACATTTCTTATTTTTTCTGATTCTGGGATTTATTAATGCTGAAATAAGGAAAACATACCGGACATCACAGGTAGATTTTTTTTGATAATACGCTTTTTCTTCTTCAAGTTTTGAATTTTTCAGAGCCTTTTTTTTTTTCTGCTGAAACCATATAGACTGATTTTCTGCTCACAGTAATATATAATCCCATGACTAGGGAATTCCATAGTCTACTGTCACATATATGCCTACTTCTTAGTTAGCAGTGGCATTTTTAGATTTCTATTTGACATAAGACTGTTGGCAGTTCTGTTTTCTGTTTATACAGATCAATGAAAACCTTTGAGTTCCATATCTCGAACTTCAAATGCGTTTTCAAAAGCTTCTTCATTATCTCCTAGGCTTTGCCCCAGTGAAGTGAACACCATGGACATTTTTCCAACTGCTGCTAGGTGTCAGTTTAAAATCAGGGAAAGCAGTAAAAAAATTGGTTCAAGTGTGTAATCTTATACACTGCTTAAGTGTAGCATCACAGTTGCTGGATTACTTGACTTTAAATTATTTGTTTTAAAAAACACTTTAAAATATTATGTGGAAGAATAATATTAAATACAGATATAGTCTTCATTCTCTCATGTTTTTTAATGCATTCAGCCTTTTATATAGCAAACAGTCATGCTGATTCAATAATTTAAAAATTTAAGTACTGTCTCTAAATGCTAAATCCACTGAAAATATATTTAAGAATCCAAGCAAGATGGACCTGGCAAGGTTTGCAGTCCAGGAATCTGGAGAATTCACTGGGTATTTATGTTTCATTCTCAAATTCAGACAAATACACATCTCCTAATCACAAAATATGATTTGAATCTTCAGATGATGTTAACTGGAGTAAGTCTGGCTTTTATACAAGGCTGAAATTTTATTCCAGGGATGCCAGGCTGTGTCATGCAGAACTGCTCATCTTGGGAAGCAGCAGTCACACTGCTGGGACTTTTTGCTCCTGCTAACACTCCCTGCAATTTAGCAGAGCTGGTTGGCTCAGAACCCTGGCTGATGCTGTTCTAACCTTCCAGGGATGGATCTTCTTGGATGGCACTGTATGATGTTCTATAAACATAATCAGTATTTTCCTAATGTTCTGTCATGTCAAACAAAAAATTATAGAGCTATATAACAACACTTGTGCCAAATCCTTTGTGTTACCTGGGGTACCTTGATTAAAGGTACATAATTTAAGCCATGATGCAAGGATATTTTTCTGCTGATTTGTCTGTGAAGTAGAAGATGTGGAGCAAATCTATCACTTAGGAATTTCATTCACTTGTCTGAACTGCATATAACCAGCCAGAGGGATAGCAGAGATTATATTTTTAAGTTGAATGAGTGTTGGCTTCCCTTTATGTTTCAGTTTTTAATCCCATCTGTCAGAATGTCTTTCAAATTGTTTAAATTAAGTAGAATGACATGAAAACAATTCAACATATTCAGGGATTTTTTTAATTAGGCAAAACCACAGGTTTTCAGTATGTCAAAAAATCTGGTCTAATCTTTTTCCAAACATTCTATGTCAAACCAAAAGAGAAGGAAACTAATGCCAAGTAAACTCCCCCAGCAATGTTTTTGGGTGATGTTTCTTTAAAAAAATCAATAAAACTAACAAGGAGGAATATTATCTAACCCTGGAACAGAAACAGAAAGAACTCAGAAAGAATCACTTTATATATATATGTATATAAGCATTGTATATGCATATACATGTGTGTGTGTATACCCAGAATTTTTTTCTTGAAATAATTTTTGCATTTTACTGAAAAATGCCACCAATATGATCCATGATAGCTTTGTCAGAGTGAGTCAACTTGGGGATTAGCACTGTCAAAATGCAGCGAGTATATCAGTCACACTTCCTTTCTATAGAAAATGAAGATGCCAGTTTGATGAAAGGCAGAGCATGTTTTAGCAACTTACCCCTTTTAACCATCTCAGGACAGAGCATCTAAATGGCCAGCAGCCTCATCAGTGGGTTCATTGTTCCTCATTCTGCTGCTGCAGGCTCTGCTGGAATTAAGTGGGTGGGCCACAGCGCACAGACTTACCTGCATTTCGACAGCTGTAATTCTGCTACAATGCAGGGAGCACAGCAAGTGTGGGCTTTGAAGAGAGCCCAGCAGACACCCCGTGGGCTTGTTCACGTAGCTAAAACTGGGTTACGTGGGCTATGCCTATGACACTGCAGAACAAGCCGTGCCTGCCTGCTGGCCCCAAGGGCAAGTGTCACAACACAGCTTATGTCTACACAGCCTCTCTATTCCCAAAATAGAGAGGCCTGGACTTCAGTGCCAACTGGGAGCCATTGTTGGCCTTTGCTGTCCCCAGCCTACTCCCCGGGAGGGCAGTAGTTGGCACTGGCTACAAGCAGGCTGTGGGGCATGAGCACAACAGCCACCACATGCCAGGGCTGGGGGCCATGGGCTCATCTGCATCAAGTGATGTCTGCACACAGGGCCACGCATGGCAGTCTCAAATGAGCTGAACTAAAGCTGCCCTAAATGTGCCTCACCCAACCTCTCCTCAGAGAATGAACCTAGGTACTGCATGAGCAAGAAACTAGCTGAGGGTAAAATAGTATTCACACTGGATCCTGGCTTTAAGCAATATAATTCCAGTTTTTTCACCTCTCCATTCTTCTGTGTTTGTTATACAGGAAGGGAAAGTCTAAATCATTTCTCCGTGTTTATGAATTCCCAATGTGCATTAACATTCAGTGCAATAAACTGGAAAATGCCAAGTACTATTTTAAAGATTCTTTTTCTAGAAACATAGGGCTCATATTTGGTCCTTTTCCTTGCAGGCACTATAGCCTCAAAAAGAATAATGAAGACTACTATAATCCTACTATATTAAAGAGAGTTATCTCATCTTTTTACTTTAAAGAAAGTGTCTTTATATTAAGGGACTGTTTTCTCTAGGTTTGTTTGGATTTTTTTCTACAATGTTCAATGTTTTTAGTTTCTTGGAGCTGTAGAAAAGCAAAACTTTCTATTTATAGAGATCTATAAAATGATCTGATTCATTCTCCAGAAATCAGTGATTTGATATAAATAATAGCATGTTCTTTACCTGCATCACTGAAAATCGTTGTACCTCTTACATGGGAAGAGATTAGTTTATGCTAAAAATCTCCTAGAATCTGGGGATAAACAGAAATTTGGATGCAGTGGCTAGCAACATGACAACAGTGAGTGGACATTGAGTGGGAAGAATGTCTAAGGAGGGAAGTTGAGTGCCATCAGTTCTTTGATGCTGAGAAGCTGATAAAAAATCCTCTTGGCATTTATCCTTAGGATCTCTTTGGATGCAAATTCCCAGAGAAGTGGAACAAATTCCCACATTCTAGTGTTTGCTATCATTAGAGTGGGAAATAGCGGGTTCAGAATGATTAGGATTTGAGAAGACTAGTTACTAATATTGCAGCATCCCAGGTAGGGGAGGAACAATGTTCCAGCTGAACAGAGATCATGTTGTATCAGGCCATCAAGGTTCCAGTGGGCTGTTTTTTTATAAATAGCATTAAAACTCCAGTGGGAGGGAAGGAACTAGTGGCCAAACCATTGGGCTGGAGTGGATTTGCACACCTCTCCTTAACCCCTGTTACCAAAGCTATATGCTATCCTGTTTGGTAGTTCCTTTGTATGTCCATTCTGCCAAATTCTCCTGCCATGGTTACACCCACCGGAGAACATTTAGTGCAGTCAATGCAGTTTCTCAGGCTTGACAGTAGGGTAACTGAGTCAGTCTGAATTATCTCAAAAATAACATGACTGAGTCAAGAAAAGCAAAAGCTCAGAAACGCTGCTGCTGTTTTCTAGGAGAAGCTGATGGAAAAATTGAGGAGAGGTAGAAAGAATTTGTTGTTCTTCCAATAACGTGGGATAATTTTCTCCACAAGTCCTCTGCTGTCTTTGCTTCTGTATTATTCAAAGAGCCAAGAACTGGGATAGAAACAAATAGTGAATTTGAATACTCTCACCCAATGTGGGTTTTGTCTCATCAGTATGACTGAAAAAGCACTGAAAAGTTTTGATTTCTGTATATTAGCTAGTACCTTGCAGAATCTGAAGCCTCACACACAGAGGCACCTATACATATAATGCACCATTCCTGAACTGATAGACTTTTCTCTTTCAAGTTATTGGGAAGGATTGCATCTCAACAACATGAAGAGTTGAGAGCTGCAAAGTGTTTCTGAAGCATTAGAGCAATTTTGCATGGTTTCTGCTAATGGCACAACCTGATACGTACTAAAGTGGGAGAGAGAAGCAGAGATGCTCAGGGCCAAGCCACAGACATGAACATATCACAGTCTGATTGATCACGTTTAGCAAAAACATTCATTTTCCACATTAGCAGCACTGACTAACCAGAAGGCAAGGCCCAGAGAATTATTTACATTACATGAACCACAGTTGCTAAAAAACTTTAGAAATGTACTGGAGCACTTTTCCTTAATGTCGGTAAATCTTTCAGAGTAAGTGACCCAGATATCAAATAAAATTTGAATGTGTCACTCACATACCAGTCCACACAGGTATGCCAGAAGCCAAACACCTCCAAAGATTTTCAGTTTAGAGGCACTAAATGTACTCACTGTAAACATTGCCTAAACTACTCTGCAACTGAAAAAACAACAAAAGTGCCTGGGAAAAAAAATGAGCTTCCTATGGATAAAGGATAGAATTATCTAAAGGACCCAAGCCAATCTAAACTTTAAGTTGCAGTTATAATGCTGATTGCTTGCCCTAATAGGGCAGCTATACCAAGAAAACTACTGATAGAGGATCAAATCTGATATGTGAAATAGCCACTTATAAGTGTGTATATGTAATATGAAGTGATGAGAATTTATGTTTAATAACAAAATTATCCTTTTGAAATTTGTAGGTTGTTCAAGCACACTGTGTTCCATGAAGATATGACCAGTGAATAATTTAAAGGACAAAAAAAAAAATCATTATCCATACTCTGAGGCAGAAAAAATATTCCTTCTTACTGCTTTTCTCAGTCAGAGACACAGCTATGTAAAATAGCCCTCTCATTAAAAAAAAATAAAAGAAGGTTAAAATAGCTCAGACATATAAAATGTATCTTTTTTTTTAATCTTTGCCAAGCCTATCAACAGAACTACCTGCAGATAGCATCACTGAAGACTGAGGCAGATATCCCTACTGCAGGAAATTTTGATAAAAATTATTATGAGGATATGTATAGGGTATGTATTGGTGTTCAAACATTTTACCTTCCCACTTCACTATGAATCCTGCTTCAGGCACTTCTAAACTGCAAAAATACTACAATATAACCTTGGAAACATTTTTTTTAATGAACCAGCTGGCTTTCTTGAAACCAAACCAAATCCTTGTATGCTTATATCTCCTCTTAATATATTTATCCCCACTTATCTCTATGATGGCTTACAGCTGAGTGGTCACATTATTACAGACACTGAACTGAAAAAAGTAACCCTGCAAAATGCAATAATTATGCCTGTGAACACCAGGAACAGCACATGGAGGGTCTGGGTTTAGTGCTGTGAGACTGGGATGTGACCAAGCCATGAGACAGGCTCTACACGCTCCCAGTTTCCAAATTTTTGCCTTCTTACAAATACCGTTACAGCTGCTAAGCTTTGACACCATAATTTGAAATAGGTTTATTCCCACTTCCACTGATGACCCACTAAGAATGACTTGAAAAGATATGCACTTGAACCAAACAGTTTTCTGAAGAGATGAATGCCTGTGGGAATGATTTATATTGAAAAAGAAACATTTTACTGACAGCCCTAAGTAAATCAGCAATCCTTTCTGAACTCTGGGGGACTGAAATTTTATCCAGCTCTCTGAATTGGGTGTCTGTTATGAAATGGTATATTTCTGCTCAAGGAAATGATCTTTATTTTACATTGTTGCATTCAGCAAACCCACTGAGGACGGTTTGTACATTTTCAAAGAGGGCCACAGATTTTTAGTACTACATAAATACTCTTTGAAATATAAGAGAATACAGATAACAAGAGGGGACCATAGATAAGCATTTCCTTTCAGACTGTACTTCATCTTCTCTGTAAGGGAAGAAACAGAGGAATTTCAAATGCACTGAAAGGACTTTGATGTCGCCACAGCAGGCCCCCAGCCAGGTAATAATTAGCATTCACTCCATGATTCACAGAAGGCTGATCAATCTCATTATTATATCATTATTAAGAAACCCATTGCTTTTATAGACAGTTATGATACAATTAGACCTAATTTGTCCTCCAATCCAAACACCATCACCATTGGCTAATTAAGAAACCACCCTTTGGTAAACAAATCTCCATAACACATTCCACACGTTCACAATAACAGGTGCAGCAAGTGAAGATAAGAATTGTTTCTCATTCTTTTCTCTGATCTTCTCAGAGACTTTTCCCCAGGACAATGCCTGGGAAAGTTGTTTCTCTTTGTGGCCAGAGAGCTGCTGCCACACTTTGAAGCATGAGTTCCATTAATATTTTTTATTATGTTGTGCTGAAAATGTCACCCCATACTTAGAAGACTTCTCCTTACTCCTTCAGTTTGAGCACTTCTACAGAGCAAGCACCATCCAAGTCCGTGGGGAACCTGAGGCAAAAGTCTTGTCCAAGTATTGGTGCCCCTGTGAAAGACCTTAGAAGCCTTTTCACAGCACACCGTGATGCTATGTGATAGGACAGGGCCAGATTAAATGCAGAACACTTCATCCATCACTCATCAAGTGACTGCAGCCGTTGTTGAAAATGTCAACAAACCAGCAAAAGCAATATGATTTACAGATTGTACTAAAGTGACTTCAATTCTGTATGCTGTCTGGATTGTAACAGGTAGAATTCAGTAAGTGTCCGTTTCAAGAATATGCCTGAATCCTAAATTAATTGTCACCACACTTTTCTTATTCATCATAAAGAAAATAGGAAGCTTTAACGAGTATTGAAAACTAAAATCATTCCTAGGAAATCAACAGAAACTGAGAGGATTTTTTACTGATGGAATTTAAATAATTATCTGTTCAGCTGTTCTGTGAAACACTTAATAGGATAAACCACTGTCAAAAAATTACACTGTACTCTCAGCACTGAGAAACGTAAATGGTATTTGGAGATAGCTAATTAGTGTAGGAGAGCAAATGAGCAACAAACCACAGAAGACAACCAGTTCATCTGCAAGAATACATGAAGATAAATGGCCTTTACATGAGAAGGTCACTTATGAGTCTTTATAGCCTGGCATTTTAATCATGATTTGCTGTTATCAATAAAAAACTGCTCTCCAAAGCAGTGATAACTACTGTAAACTGTTCTCATTTGCAGTTGCAACAAAGGAACAACAGTGGCATTTCAGGCTCTTTTCCCTTCCTTTCTCATGCTACTTCTTTTAGAATCAGTTTATCTCACCATTCATTCAGGTTTTGTTTTGTTTTGGTTTAGTTTTTAGTTAGATGAAGGTGGTTTTAATTTTGAAAATTCTGAGGGCCACCAGGAGAAAGTTAAAAAAATAACTACAGTTTTCAGGCTGTTAAATACTTTTTACTATGAGTTTTGAAGCGTTCCTACAGTTTCCCCTACTAAGAAACTTTGTCTGAAACCCAGCTCCTGACCCAGGGTCAGCATGTGATAAAAAGTCTCTATGACACCAGTGGGTTAGCCCAGTTGTCACCTGAGCACTCACACAGCTCTTTACTCACTTTCCCTGCCCAGCAGGATGAAAGAGAAAGGGCAAGTGGACAGGGGTGAGAAAACTCAAGGGTCAGAACAAAAACAGGCAACTCACTAACCAAGTATGCTGTGTGAAAACCAGACTGGATTTGAAGAACTTAATGCTTAATTATTGTTTTGGTAATGGGAAACAAACAAACAAACAAACAAAAGACAAACATCTAAAACACCTATCCTTCCTCTTTGCCAGGCTCAGCTTCAGACTGCCCTCCTCACCCTTTGTCACCACTCCAGTTAAGCTCAGTCCCTTCAGGGAGGCAATGAGCAGCATGGGGGAAGTTAGTCACAGATGCAGCTGTTTCTTTCTGCAGCTCCCACCTTTTTGTGCTTATCCTGTGCTCCAGAGTGGATCCTCAGCAGACTACATTCCCTTTGGTGATGTGCCATGGAGCACATCCTTCCCCTCTAATTGTGGTGTTCTCTTTGTTGTTCATCATTATTTTTGTTCATTCCTCCTTTTCCTGCTCCCTCACTCCGTCCTCTGATGCCTCCCCATGAGTATTTTCTGGTCTTAAGCATGTTTTTACAGAAGTGCCACCAGTTCAGTTAAAGGCTCTGTGTGTCCTATGGTGGGCCTGCTGCAGAGCCCTCTGTGCCAGCAGAACTGGCTGTGTCCAGTGCAGGGCAGGCCCTGACCTCCTTCCACAGAAGGAAGCTCCACTTCTAACAAAACCTTGCCACCTACACTCAGTGCAGGCAGAATTTTAATTCAGTGCCAAGGTACAGGGAATAATGGAATTCTCTTCCTCTTAATGACATATTCCCCAGCTAACAGTTCTGTAGATGCCACCTCAGCTCAAAACTGTAAAACTTCGGACAGGATATTTTGCTGGATATTCCTAGTGGGGCTACCAGGCACTTTTGGCCTCTAAACTCCAGAAGTAAAACACACAGTTATGGGTGGAGGTACACCCAGGTCCAGACAGGCAGCTTTCATCATAGCAAAGCTCCAGGAAGTGAAATAGTTCACAGATAAAAAGTGCTAAATGCTGTGTTCAAGAATGGGTACAATGCAATACAACTTCCTCGTACCCAAAAGTAAATAACATGCAAACAGAGAAGCTAAATTTTATACTGTCCCTGATTTGATAGGGGTGTTTCAAGCTCACTCTTTGTGGTGTGTGGCACCAGTCAGGTCAGCTAACCTTTAACTGAAGAGTTGTAAATCTGTTTTCTGGGACAAAAATAAGTCCAGGAAACTCTCTGGCACACAACTGATGCTAGCCAACTTTGGAAGAAAAAGAAAATGTTGGGGAACTGGGGGTATTACTCCTTCACACTACTTATCCGCTGACTGATTTGAATTGTCTTCCCTTCTGTTTTAGGTAAGCACAAAATTGATTCAGGAGAATGGAATAAGCTTCTGCAAATATTTTTCCAACTATCAATATTCTTGAAAAAAATATGTTGGCTTAAGAGGATGAAAATAGCAACAGAAATCTCAACAGCCTTGCTATGTCCAACCACTGCTAAAAGTTATATATCAATTGTGTTAGAAAAACCTATGATTGCCCTTTTGCATGTAAACCATTTGCAGTGCATAACTAAAGGGATGGCAGTTTTAATAATAATAATGTAATTGCCCTTTGAGTAATTGTGCATATTGTATTAAATTCAAAAGATTTGACTTTGACTTACAGCAGCATCAGAAAATGTTTTGATTCTACAAAGCACAGTTGAAGACTTTCATCAGCCTACAGCCTTCAGGCACATAGGTCTCTTTCCAAAAATAGTTTAACTCCTTCTACCAAATGGAGAACACCTAAATCAAAACTCTTCAGTGTATATGTCTGCTATGTATATTGTGTAGCACAGAGAGTACTGCAATTAGTCATCCCTTCCCAGTGGTAATTACTAGAAAAAGTTTAAACTTCAGGAACAGTGTGTCTCTTTTCTAAACCTATCAATCATTTTTTAAATTTGCAGATTATATAAAACATTCTGTATTCTCCCAGTCTGTTAAATCTTATTGTTACATCTAGCCTGAGGACCTCAGTTCACTGGCATTTTAGAATGCAGAGGGATTTAAAATTTATATGTGGAGTTGCTAACTTTATTAACAGCTATAGTCTTCTTATGTTTTTCTGTTTCCTTTATTTCAGGAGCTGAACATCAGAGTTAAGTGAGTCATTAGCATCCCTGTTAAGTAATATTTGATAAGGCAGACTTCCCCAGGCAAACATTTCAATTTTAAGCTCATTATTTTATACAGTTCTAAATCTTTAAATAAGTTACTTTTACAGAAGAAATATTACATTGAGAGCTAAACCAGTTAACAAGCTTGCAAGGTTTTATTTCTGAACATATAAATACTTTTGCTGCTGTTCTGCAGCTGTTGGCTGTCAATGTATTCATATTTCCTTTTTAACAGAACAAAATACTGCTTATCCTCTCAAAGCATAGAAATCATAAATCAGAGTGTAGGGCAGTTATGATAGTAAAGGTAGTACTAGCTTCTGGTGACTGCTGTGAGTTGGAAAGGATGTGGTGGTAAAAAACCCAAAG
Source organism: Hypocryptadius cinnamomeus (assembly GCA_013400635.1). Lineage (NCBI taxonomy): Eukaryota > Metazoa > Chordata > Aves > Passeriformes > Zosteropidae > Hypocryptadius > Hypocryptadius cinnamomeus. The sequence goes on along the minus strand of VYZP01073174.1, from coordinate 1,810 downwards.
ATTGTGTTAGCCCTGATGACAGAAGTGGGAAAAATGGAAGGTATAATGTGTCTTGTGAGGGTGTGGCTCAAAGCAGCAGGCAAACAAGTTGTTCATAGCAAAGTTTCAACCTCTATCAATCCATTCATTTACTGTAAGAATACAAGAAAAAGATGCCTGGAACAAAACAGCCTGAAAACCTCTGTTTCTGTTTATCTGGGAAGTTGAAAGGACTAGTTAATGAACAGTAAACAGACTTGTTACTTATTGATCACAATAGTAGCAATGTGTGCATGATGACAAAAACAATATGCCCCATA
>VYZP01073165.1:0-12406 GCA_013400635.1 Hypocryptadius cinnamomeus | reverse complement strand
TAACAATGATAGAGTAATTTGACATGGCAAAATACAGCCTTCTTTTCTTTGAAGGAATGGAATTCATCTGGAATGGTTACCAAAAAGGAAGACAGTACTTCCTGAAACTCAAAACCTACAGATCAACTTGATATGGCCGTTTTTCTTCTCTGTTATACCGTCTCAGACCAGATAAGGGAAAAACAAGAGAGAACATGGGGCAGTCAGGGAAACACAAAATAATCTTCAGCAGAGGATCAAAACAAGCTTTGAGAAAACTAACTCTGGGTTTCATTTTCTTATAAAAGAAATGCATTTGTTTCCCAGTGTGCTTGAGCAGCAGGAGATCTATGAGTAACCAAAATAATGTGCACCTCAAGCCCAGAAGTGCCATCATTTATTTTAGTCACAGAGTGTAAGAAGCTGTCTTCACAAAGCAGCCTCTTTCCACCCTTCCCCAATCAGACTACTTGCTGCATTTTAAGAGCAGACACACAAACCCATATGGAGGATCACATATAATTAGTTTTTGTTGAATTACATGTAGCATTCCCTGAGCATTATGTGGATTTAACACATTCTAAGACTCCAGTTCAGCTGCCTGTTAAAGTTAAAAATATTTAAGGTCTCGCTTCCTTTTTTCCCTTTCCATATTGATTCCGTAAGATAAGACAAATGCCAAAGAAAACCACTGTTTAGCTACAGAGATTAACAACAACAGTCAAGGGCAGAGGAGGTGGGTAAGAGAATGAAAAATAACTCAAATTCCCTGGCTCACCAAGAATGAAGCACAAATAAAATCAAGCAAAAAGGTCAGTAAGAGTCATCATCACAAGGCTCTTCATGCAGCCCCAAGCAGGCTCCACTACAGCTGAAAGCTGTCAATCAGAGTGCTTTAAAGCTGATTAGGAGCCTCCTTTTATCAGTTACACACCAACACATTCAATCTTTTTTCCCAAACTTGGAGAAAGCATCTGTTTTCTTTCCTCTCTGGGCAAATACGTCTTTCTGCACCAAGACAACAGCCCACAGAAAAGTGAGCCACAATGAAGACTGTGTTGTCATCAGCTCCAGGAAAAGCCATGGCCTACCTCTAGCTCTAGCCCTACCAACAGTTTCCTTTCAATAAAGCCAACAATTTCAAACAACAGCTGAGAAATTCACAATTTTCAGTTGCACAAACACCACTCTCACATAGCAGCTGACTGCCATCGGATCTATGAGATGGTCAGTTTCCAGGTATGTCCATAAAATCTACCACAGAGTTTGCAGTACAAAGAAACAGGGATAGAGGTTAAGAGACCTCTGTTGACCAAGCAAATTGCATAGTCTTATTTCAATAGTGGGACCATTTTTCATCTATACTCACAGAGGAAAGTACAAAGAGGTAAATAAGAGCAATTATAGTTTATGCTTGTATCAAAGGGTCCCATTTTTGTTTGTTTGCCTGTTTTTGTAGATTGAAAGAAAAACAAGAAAAAACCAGTATTTCAGAGGAGTAGCTGCCATCATACTCATGGAGGTGCATGATCTTGTTTCAAAGAATTGGGACAGTGAGAACAGTTCCAAACTTACTGTTCTTATTCAGACTTCCAGCAGTGAAACCACTGATACATTTCCTACAGTTCCTTCCTGACAGCATCCTGTGATAAGTTAAGAACAGACAGTAACATCTATCTCTCACACAATAAAAGAGGGGTTAGAAAGCAGTAAGTGTTTTTGGAGAAGTATGTCCCACAGTTTTGATTTCAAGGAAATACTTGAGCATTCTCACTGGTACGCTGTAGGTGGATGCTCTTTTGTTTAGATCTGTTATTTCTCACTCACACATAAAACCCAGAACAGACTGTAACAGGCCTCAATGAACATAAGGGGTGACATTAAACATGCCTGAAATTTACTGCCCCCTCATTGTTACTCATCCACCTGTTATATCAGTGAAATTGAACAACCAACAAAGACTCTTCTCTACCAATATGGAAAGAAGAGGTCACAAGACTATCACAAGAGTTTTCTTTAGGAGAGAAGTTAAAAGTCTTTACATTTCAAACCCAGAAGTTTGCTCCACCCTCTCTCTGCAGCCTAGTTATTTAAAATTCTTCCCTTTTTGAGCAGAGAGATTTATTCAAGCCTTGTTTCAGACAGCTTGCACTGAGCAATGCATGGGCAAGTGACAGCTGGTTTTTGTCCTCAGTGGACAAAAACAATGAGTACAAAACGTGGCATGAAAGAGTGTCAGAGAAGTCTGATGGTTCAGGTGACAAGAAGCATGTGCAGGATGTCTACCTGCCACTTGTGCACATTATATTCAGTCCTAACCATTTCCATGGGTACACTGCTGTCAGAAACCCCAGATCTACTCAAAACAGCAAAACAAAGGTCTCCAAAATACTGAAGAATAAAGAAAATGAATCCAAGCAACTGCCTGCACTCCCTGAAAAGAGAGATGTGAAACAAAGTATTTTTTTCTATCATAGAAATACACAGTCAAAAGACTACATCATTTTCTGTGAAAAATTATATTCTTTTCAGAAGCCTTGGAAGTAAATTCTACATTGTATTTTAATTTTACAAACAATATATAGTATTTGAAAGCATGACTAAGTAATAATAGATGTCAAGAGCAAATTACGTGGAGTAAGAAAATCTGCCAAAATAGCTTGAAGTCAAAGAAAAGACTAATCAGAGGAAATGCATGCCTTTTAATTGTCAAACCTTGAACATTCCCTGCAGAAGTATTTCCAGTAAAAACTGCTCTCCTGGTTTCTGTGCAAAAAGTAACATGAGCAGTGTAACACGAGGGTGTAAAAGGTCATACAAAGATATACACACACAAACTGACTTTGCTTCTGACATATTTTCCATAACATTAAATTCTTGCCAGTTTCATTATTTATTTACTTCTGACGCAAGCAGATTTAAGCAATGAAGACACCAAACAGGAAGGTCAGTTGCAGGCTGGAGCTATATGTATCTCTCAGAGGGACCTATGAGAATCACATTCAATAAAATAAGTTGCATTACAGTGTAAACGAAACTTAACCCAGGTGAAATGAATAAAGCAGAAAATGACTGAATTAAATTAAGATGACAGAGTGGAAATGTTTTCTATGAAGATATAGATTCATAATATATTCATAGCCAGAGGCATAAGGACAGTTTCACACCAGTGGATGTTTCTTTTTATTTTTAAAGTCCTTTGCTAAAATAAATACTCACATCTACTCCTTGATTTTTAGAGAAAATACTCTCATTTTAAATATTAATAAGTTGAGGTTTATATTGAATTTTAAATTACAGTAAGAAGTCCAACATAGGTGTTGTTGTTTTTTTATATATCTGAAATTATTTCCATAGTTATTATTCACCTGATAATTCTTACAGCTGCAATACATTTACAACATGAAGCCAAATTTGCAGTACATAAATTTAAAAAACCTCACATCTAAATGCTGTGATGCTGTCAGAGAAAATTAACAATGAAATAAAAAGCTTGATCTATGAAGCATCACAAGAATAGAACTAGGTATGCTACTTTATCTACCCATGACCCACATCCATCTAACCAGAGGCAAAAGGAAAAAAAAATTAAAAATTCAAGAACATCTCAATTATTTTCACCATTTGGTTACTATTCCTTAAGCATTAGACACCCTCCTCAGCTCCAATGAAAAGGAATTAATGCAATCAACGAAAGGGATTTTATATTCTAATTATCCACATCTCTGTAAAATAATAAATCATGGAAAGAAGATAAAATACGTAACTAGAAACTGTTTTGCACCATATCAGCACATTGTCTTCTTGCAGAGCTGACTCTACTCCTTCAGAGGTGCAGTTAGAGAAAAAATGTTCTGGGAAAATGCCACAGGTCTTGTAAAAATCATGACACAAACACTGCACCCAATGGTGCTGCCCCCTGCAACAATAAACCAAGAGGGACCGCAGGAAAAATACAAGTCCTCTTTTCCTCACTGATTTTTACTTGATGGTGCAGCCCTTACATCCTCTGCCAGGCATCCTCTCCCACCTAAGCCACTCTAAATGTACACACATGCACAAGAGTGTGCCTACCACAGATTAAAAAACAAAATTAGAATAATGAAAATACAATTTTTGCTCGACTTCTTCACTGCTATATAAGAATCCCTCCCCATGGGGGGCTACTCAGAGTCATCTGCATAATTCTACAGACCTAGAATATGTTGTTCCAGCACAGATATCCATTATTATAAAAAAAAAGAAAAATACATCAAAAATGCATAACTATTTAGGCTGGTTTTTTGGGTTTTTTTTCTTCTTACTTATCTCCATAGAGCAAGTGTACACAAAAATCACAAATTGTGGTTTAGAATCAGTAATGTACAATTTAGACACAGACATCCTTGTTTTCTGAAAACAAGCAATGACCTACACCCCACAGTACACATATAATGCTATGTTAGTCCTGAAAGCATATTTTAGCAGTATTTACAGTTACACTGAATTTAGATTAGATTATCTCACTTTCAAATTAATTTCTGGAAGTAACAGAATGCTCACAACAACATTAGGTATTTTTGAGAGGGAAGTAGAAGGAAATTAAATGAGAATTCATGAATACTGTGATTATCTGCCAACATTTACAAGCAATTTTGGCACTCCTTCCCTGGGTGTTCTTAAAAGACATCACTTCAGGCACATTTAAGCTGTGGTATACATGTATTACATATCCACAAAATATATAGGTGCAACTAAATAGGTGCATGTGATTTTCTTTCTACAAGTAGGAGGAACCATATACAGCCAAGCCAGCCCTTAATAACAGAGAAATCATTTCATCCTTACAGTATAAACTCGTCTCTTAAGGAGGCTTTACCTTGGCTTTTAATAACCCAAAGGAATAAAATCTTCCATCTGGCTGTTTTAAGACAGCTGTGTCCTTGGAGATGACTTTGCCAAATTCTCAGGATCTTCACCCATAGAAAGGAACCCAAGACTTGTGATGAGTTTATACCAGGTCTTGCCAAGTTCATCCCTTGCCTTACAGTGCCTGTGCCTGGTGTCTTGGGGAACAGCTGCAGCAAATTTCCTAAAATAGCTGATTATTAAGGTCAATAAACAACTATAATCTCCACTCTTTTTATATGACAAATACCTTAACAGTTGTTTCCAACTAGAAAACAATCTCCATGGCCACAAATTACCACTGCCCATCATATTAGTGCTATTTTATATAGCACCACAAAAAAAAAAATATTCTGTTTTAAATTAATAACATGACAATTAAGATAGATTGTTATGGTTGACCTGCTCAAAACTGGAATCCATTAGAGTTTGTTTGAATGATATAATTTTCAATGTATTTTTTCTTGCTTATCCTCCCTAAACTGGATTATAAACAAAGGATATAATCATACCAGATGCAATGCACTTTATAAAATGCATTCTACAGTAACTCCTCAACGAACTTTCAGGATTGTCAATGGTTTTTTGGTTTTCCCCCTTCTATGCTGGAAAAACATACTAACACCACGTACATTCAAAGAGTGTATACTTTCCTGCACAATCTAGAGAAAAGATGCTAAGCAAGTTCTGCTGCCTTACTTCTGGCAGCATTCCCAGAAAGTACAAACATTCACATCATATGCCAATATGATATACACACAGAGAAAGGCTGGAATGACACCCTCCATTCTTAAGTTTTGTTTCTGTGCTTACATTCCTCAAATTTTCTGCTTGTGCATTACCTGATATGTCAGATTGCCAACATTGTAAGGCCTGGGTTCTATCCACCTTAAACATTCTATCACTGTACACTAATACAAAGGTTTTTTCTTGTGAAGACTAAAATTCTTCCAGCCAAAATCTTCAGAGCCACAAAAATAAGATCTTCCTATCCTTCTAGCTCCCACCACGGTTTATTCATTCACTAGAGCAATCTGGAACTTGAGGACTGAACAACAGCTTCATCCTGAGTCCAGAAATTTAGAATCATCTACTGCTCTGGGAGTGAGCCAACTATAACTCTTAAGTGTTATACAGTTTTGGTTTTTTTTTAAAATAGGCAAACTATAACCTAATAATATATCTCAATATTTATAAAGCTTGATGCTCACAATGTCAGAGAAGTGACTCATATATTCTGAATCAAATGTTACTTTCAAAATGTTTTCTGAATACATATTACCACTTAATGTTCCTTTCATTAATTGCACTTTTTGGATTAATTTTCCCTGGCTAGCATCACACTGAGCTGTAATTTACATCATTATCAGACAACTGAAATCCACCTGACTACTCATAGTGGAAGATAAGTTACTGTGGTAAAGAATGACAAAGCCTTTTATCACTCTGTCAGATAAATTAGGTTCTCACAAAATCCCTTTTCCCCAAATTTAATAGGTCAAGGTTTTCAGCCTGTTTCAGTACAACTAACAGTATAACTGAAAAGCTTATGAAAACTAGAAAGCCTATAGGCCTTTACAGGCTGATAAAATATTTTGATTTTTACCTTATGCTTCTGATATGGTCAGTCCTTCACATTAGGTATCATTTTTTAAATTTATATTCAAAAATAAGACATTCTAATAGTGAAAAGAAAAACATTTAGGGAGTTCCTCCCTGGTTTGGTTGGACCCTTTTCTTCATGACTCTAAAAAAAGCTATTTTTCCTTCAGTGGAAAACAGAAATTGGTTGTTGCACATACAGGCAGTTATTTTTAGCTTTGACTGACAAAATTCTTCCCTCGTTTTACTTCTCAATTTGGCTTGGAAAAAATGTCTATGCCCTTTAAGTCTGGCACTTAATATACAGAAGTGTAAAGAAGAGTGGAACATGAAATCTAGGAATGTGAATATACTGTATATAAGTTTCTTTAACTAGATTGAATATAGCATTCATGAAAAATCACATTAAATGCAATGAGGCAACATGTCTTCCATTTTTCCACAAGTTAACAGAGTAGCAATGTCAACTATATCACATTTCTCGCTTTGGATGTTCCTTCTCCCTGGAAAAATTTCCTCCAAAGGAGCTATTTCAATTTATTTTTACAGTGAATCAGTTCACTGTCGAAGCCATATAGCAAATGGACTAAGTGACCGATTCAATTTTGCGGATTGTAGCAAGAAGATATAATAATGGATTTAACACAGCAGTTAATTTATTTCAACACACAGAAAGGAAACTTTTAGCACAACTAGGACAACCTACAACTGTAACAAAGAAACGTGTCTTTTTATAGTGGCTGGACAAGGGAGTAGTGGACTATGTCCGTCTGCAATGTTGTATTTAATTCTTTTCACATTTGCAAACTATACCTATCGTGGAAAGGATCAGAAAAAATCTTGTACAGTCAACTCAGTGAGACAGACATTAGATGTAGAGAAATTTTGCTCAGTATTGATCAGGTTCTGCATCCTCAGTGACCTGCCATCATCCATCTACACATTCAACCTTCTTTCATCTTATTCAGTAATATATACACCTAATAAATATAATATTAGGTGTATATAATATACACCTCTGCTGAGAAAAGATAAGGGGAGAAGAGATTGAAAAAAAAAAATCAAATCTCTCTTCAAAAAGAAACATGACTCAAGCCATCTCAAAAGGGAGGCCTTAGGAATAGCCAGGCTTTATCACACCGTATCTGACTCCCTAACCTGCAAATGATTAATGGCATTACTGAGGGAGTTGTTACTGCTATTAGCACACACACTTCAAATAGCATCAGCTGTGACCTCTATCAAAGTTGGAGATTTCTGTATAAAAGAACAAGATTTCAGATTGGAAAATGGAAATCTTCTGAGGGACGAATAAAATCTTTACTTTCTCCACACAGTTAATGGAAAGAATTTAAAAACTCTGTGTTGGATATTCCAAGGGTACAAACCAAAACAACAAAAGGTGGGGGACAGAAAGGCTTTTCTAGAAAATTAAAGTTCCATCTCAAAAAGCAGCTTCCATTCACTTTAGAATCCACAACCTGCCAGGGTTGTAACAGACAAAACCAAAAAATCTCTTGAAATACACAGAGATTTTTTTCCCTCATTTTTAATTCATTTTGGACTGACTGATAGGTTTTCCAGAGCTATGGCTGTCACAAAAGGTGGACAGGACAGCTGTCCTGAGAGAATGAGCATCAGGGAAAAAGACCCATGTCCGGTCACACTACTGTAATGGGTGACACTGACTGGATGCCAGACATGCATCGAAGCCTCTCTATCACTTACCTTTTTAGCTGAACAGGGAAGAGAAAATACTGCAAAAGTTCATGAGTTGAGATAAGGACAGGAGAGATCACTTACCAAATACTGTCATGGGCAAAACAGGCTAGAATTAGAGATATTAATTGAATTTATCAATAAAAAATCAGGGCAGGATAGTAAAAAGTAAAATAAACTTTAAAAACACCTTCCCTCCATTCCTCCTTTCTTCCCAAGCTCTACCTCCTCCCCATCAGCAGCACAGGGAGATGGGGAATGGGAGCTATGGTCAGATCATCACAGATTTTTTCTGCTGCTGGGAAAAGCATCCTGCCCCTGCTGCAGTGTGAGGTACCTCCCATGGCAGACAGTTTTTCATGAACTTCTCCAATGTGGGTCACTCTTCCACAGCGTGTAGTCCTTCCAGGTACACCTTGCTCCAACATGGGCTTCCCAAGGTAACAAGTCCTACCAGGACTACCAGCATGGACTCTCCTTTCCATAGGTCTACAGGTCCCTGCCAGGACCCTGCTTCAGCATGGGCTTCCCACAGGTTCATAGCCTCCTTGGGCATCCCCCTGCTCTGGTGTGGGCTCCTCCATGGGCTGCAGGTGGATCTGTGCATCCCTGTGCCCTCCATGGGCTGCAGGGACACACCTCCCTCACCAGGGGCCGCAGGGGAATCTCAGCTCCAGCGCCTGGAGCAGCTCCTGCCCCTCCTTCTGCCCTGACCTGGGCATCTGCAGGGCTGTTCCCCTCACATGTTCTCACCCTGCTCTTCTCTGTCTGCAATTACTTCTGCACAATACCTTTTCCTCCTTCTTAAATCTGTTATCAGAGGCATTACTCCCATCACTGGTTGGCTTGGCCTTGGCCAGCAGCAGGTCCATCCTGGAACTGGCTGGCCTTGGCTCTACTGGACATGGGAGAAGCTTCTGGCAGCTTCTCACAAAGGCCACCCCTGTAGCCTTGACAACCAAAACCTGGCCCTTCAAACCCAACACAACTACTAAACTCACTTTCTGCAGGGGCTGACACAGCTCACAGGAAATTCTTTACCTAATCTACGGTAATGAGAAAACAAGCAAACCAACCAACATCAGAGAAACCACTAGGTCTCCTTCTAGGAAACCTAATCACAAACAATTGACAGAGACAAGTTTTTCCTTACATAACCACTACCAATAACTAAACACCTCTCCCACACTGCACTACCACTTGTGCTCCAAAACATCTAATGAAAATGTAGGAGATCTTCATAAAACATCTGTAGATTGGAATTCAATCCTCGTAAGTAGTCATGTAAGCAAATAAAATAAACACACTGGCCATACATTGACTTGTGTGATAAACAGTGTTAATATTTTGATAAAACTCAAGAGAAGAACCAACCTTCTCCTCATGACTACAAAGCAATCTCACTTCTGAGCCTGAAATCTTCCATTGGTTTTCAAGGTCAGTGACTCAAATGCGAAAGAAAGGACAGACTCATCCTGGCAACTTGTTGAAATACTGTCTTGAAAATGAGAAAAATCTATTTAATCTCTCTTGAACTGATTGTGTCTACAGCCCAAGTTGGCAATGAACAGGCAGGCTATTATAAAGAACTGGGTGGCTGCAACACATGTGGGAGTGATGCATGGGATCCTGATCAGAATGTGAGTGCCTTCCCATTTTTCTCAGCTCCAAAAGAACCTCTGCCTATCAGCATGTGATCTGCAAGAACCTGTAAATGGCCCAGCTGAACTGTGCTGTCCAGTTCAGAGATACCACTGCTTCCAAGACAGTGCAATGAGAACGGTGGATGAGCTCACCCTCACACATGCACACACCTGTACTCCACCTAAGAGTCATTTATATTTAAAACCACATAATTACCACCAAAAGCTGTAAGGATCCATAACCTATCACAGAAACATGGCCATCTATGACATTTAGACATGGGTGCCACTCCATGTTAACCAGACAGCTATTTCAACTGAGTAATTTCTCTGACATTGCTAAAGAAGAGAGAATTCAACTACACAGGCTGAAATAGAACACAGATTCAACTGGATCTTTGATGACCCACAGTATTTAAGGCTTTCATTTCATGTCTCATTCAAAAGATAAATGACTACCATTCCAAAGATGAGACTGCCAACAAACACAGAATGTCTCTTCAGAAGAAAATCAGCTAAGAAAGGTAATTTCACTCTCTCACATATAAACTTTACCATTCTGTTTGTCTCTGAAATGACTAATGTACTTAGTAGATACTACATGCTGAAAGAAATAATTCAGATGTTGCACATCTTAAGCAGCAGGAAACTCCAGCTATTGAACTGCCTGAATTGCTGAATCAGAAGTTCCTTTTTAAAAGCAAGAAAATTATTAATGTATTTAGGAAGAACTCTTATTTCTGCAAATGTGAAGGACTGAACCGATTTTTATCATAACATTATAAAAGTTTGAAAATAATTTTGACATATAGTTCCTGGAGGTTGACCATGACTGCTATTTTAAAGTTGCTTCAATCATAATAGAACTAGCAAAGGAAATATTCAATCAGAACCATATGAGTTTCCATTTATGCTTCATACCTACCCTACCTTAAGCACAGTATTATTTTAACATCTTGCATATTCTTTCTCTGGGGACTACAGGCATGAAAGAAAGCCTAACAAAAGCAACAGGAATCTGCAGAGTGAGTTAGTGAGCACTGAACCTCGAACGGGTTTTAATGCCACACTGACAAATTAGCAAGCTTCTTTCAAACACAACAGGTATTACTCAATTGATTTTACTTACTTATTTTTAATATGTTACCAAGTATGGTATGTTGGATTATCTAGAAAAAGTCTACTTTGAAGGGAAGTTTTTGGGTACATTAGGTACTTTCTGCAGAAAACTGACACATCACTAGCAAAGGAACGATAGACTATAAAAATGTTTCACTCAATACAGAAAAAGCCTGGGAGGGTAAAAGAAAGTTTCCATATCAGCAAACCTTCCTATCACATTTCTTCTCTACACATACATATGAGTACAATCCTAAGGATAAACTTGTTTTCTTGACTCCACACACTGCATATAACTGAGCAGATTCTGCAAAGAGCCGCCTCCTTTAGATGTGGCTTCTTCGCTGCAGGATGGTATTGTAATATTCATGAGGTCTTCCTGGAGCACATTGTTGAAAACCATGGGTGTTACTCTTGCAAAAACAGATACTCTGACGGACTGAAATTCAACAAAATTTTGGATGTTACAGAGGTGATATCAGTAAAGAGGGAATGGCACTCACTTCAGCATGGGTTTAACTTACATTTTCACCCTGACTCCTTAAAGCAAAATAATTGGATTAGTCATCCCCATTGTACATAAGCTACAATCTACATAAGTCACGTAAGAAAGTGATGTATCCCATTTTATTCACCTTCTAAGGATTACATGAATGGGGGCATGATCTCTTCCTCCAAATGTCAGCCCAACGCTTTTGCGGTGATTAATTCTGATCAACATAGGAAAAGCTCTCGCCCAAGAGTCCCCCAGCTGTGTGTTCTCCCTCCCTCCTGCCCCTTCCAGCTTTATGCTGCGTTTACAGGAGCTCAGAAAGAGGAAAAAAGAGAAATGAGCTCCACAGCAAATTCCTGGAAGAAAAATCCATCAAAGGCCAGTAGGCTCCTGTGGCTCCTTCCTGCAAAGCTGGACCTATAGGGAGCATGGGGTGGGAAAGGTGGCCCTCAGGACACAGAGCTGGACACTGATCCTTCCCAGACTTCCCTGGCACCACTGTCCCAGGCAAGGATGGTCCTGAATATCCTCCTGGGTATGTCCCAGGAAGGAAGCTGCTCCCTGGTGCAGGATAGGAGGGGCAGAGGTGGCAGTCTCACACTCATGCCTCTCATTCCCTCCTGCGGTGGCTTTGCCCCTGGGGTGTTGACTCCCCATTTTAGAGTGTACAGCCCTGTTCCCACAGGGAGGGTCCTTGGCAGCACCCATGGGAATAACCAACCATTGTGGGGGGCTGGGAGTGCTGATGAGGGAGGGGCTGTTCCTGGTGCCCTGAAACGTGGCTCCTGCTGTGTGCCAGGGGCTTTCTGCCCACCGGGCTGGGGGAACATCCTGTCTGAGCCCCATACTGCACACCCACAGCTCCTTCCAGACAGCATCTGCTGAAGACACACCCCCTGCTGCTGTCCCTAGGCCAGAGGGCTCCTGGCTCACGCCAGAGCCTTCTTCCTCCCCAGGAAGCCTC
>VYZP01073155.1:0-10030 GCA_013400635.1 Hypocryptadius cinnamomeus | reverse complement strand
AATATTTAATTTTATCATCATTTTTTCCCTTCTGCTTATAGTGATTTTTTTTTAATTCTTATTAAGTATTCCAGATTTTAGGTAATTGGGTAAAAATTATTCTTCTTTTTTCAAAAGGAGGCATGATAAAGCAGCTGGCTATTATCTTTACTTGAAATTACTTGAATTGAAAAATAGAAGATAATTTTTCCTCATTAGCTTTTAGCAGAGTAGAAGGCTGAAGATCAAAGTATGCAAAAACTTCGCAAAGTTTAAAAATCAGTTAGGGTTTCAACATCAGAACCTGCACATTTATTATAATTTTTTTTTAAAATGGTGGAATGGTCCCAAGTCCATATCTAGGAGTTTTCAAATTCTAACCATAAACTCTGCTGCTAAAAGGGGAAAATAATTCCAAACTCTTCCTAATATTAAATTTTCAATAGCAGTGCTAGCAGATTCACATGGAACATTTACAAGATTTACTCAATTTTTTTTTCTGTAGCAAAACAAAGCCATATGATTTGTTGTACAGAATTTTTCATGTAGGAAGTTCCAAACTGTGTCCTCTTCAATATCTGCAAGTGTTCACAAAACTCACTCTCTTGTAGACTAAGCCTACACTGAGGCCAACGTGGGTCTGAATTTCTGCCTCCAAAGCATGATTTCACACCTAGTAAGAATTCAGTTTGCATCCAAACAGGCACAGAATAGAGATGCTGATATCATAAGGCACAGAATAGAGATGCTGATATCAAACAGGCACAGAATAGAGATGCTGATATTATAATGTAGTTTTATGAAAGCACAAAATCACAAAGAGCGAAAAAAGCAAATAGAGTACTAGAAATTATTAAAAAAGGAACACAGAAGGGAAAGCACTATTACACCAGTACACAAATTCGTTATACAACTACATTTTAAATTATCTCACTTCTGTTATATTATTTTTGGGATGTGAGAATAGCAATTGAGGAAAGTGCAGGGAAGGGTATCAGGGTTATGATCAAAGGTAAAGAACAATATCAATAGAAGGAGTAACTAAATACACCTGCACTCTTCAGCCTGGGAAAGAGATGAGTGAGAAAGAATAGAACAAAAATCTATAAAAATTATAAGTAGAACGAAAAAGCATAAGGTGTTATTGTTTCCTTTCTTTTCCAATAGAAAGCCTAGGCGGTAGGAAGGGAAGTTGAAAAAAATGTAAGGAGACAGTGCTTCACAGAGTTCCTCAGGATGTTGTATGTGCTCAGACTTTATGTAGGCTCAAAAAGATCTGAGCAAATTAAGAAAACTGTTAAGGACTATTTAAAAGCAACATTTGTAACTCAGAAAACCCTCAGCCATAGTTTCTACCTGTAGAGATACACAAAGATCTTCTACTCTACTGCTTGTGCTCTGATGATATGGTCACAGGTAAACTTTGCTGTGGCTCACAGGGTTACTTAAACATATTACTTACACTTTATGTATAATTATGTACAGGGAAAGGTGGACTGTAAGGGTAAAAATGCATTTTGTCACTTTTTCAAGTGTCTCTTGGAATGTTACCCCATTTAGTAGATTTTTATCTATAATACAAAAAACAAAGCAAAGCAAAAAATACCCTAACCCAACAGAAACACATTTTATACTGTACTTTACTATATCCCTTTCAGTATTGAGATCACTTAATCATTTTTGTTAAATAGCATATTTCTAGATGCAGTGGTTTTATTCGATATAGGCTCTGAAACAGTCAAATTCTCTCTCTTAAAAAAATGAGATAGATAATATGAGGCAGTAATAGAGAAACAGTTTACAGCTTATCCCTCATGTTGTCTATCCTTAAATTACTTAAAGATCCTCATGGAATTTTGGGCTCTCATTTGAAGTTTTTTGTCTAAAACACCGGTCTCACCACACACACCACACAGACACACAAACACACACACAAACACAGAGGCGTGCTCTCCCAAGATCACTACAAGACCTACAGCATTTCCAGTATAACCACATATAACTCCCCTCAGCTGTAGTTTCACTTAAAATGCACTCATTCTATGTGTATTCTTTGGATTTTCCCTTTAACTTTGGGCCAGATGGTGCCAGTGGGAGCTCATAATGTGAATCTGTTCTCACAAATAAGGAACTTTTGAAGACGTTGCCCTTCAGTGAACTGCTGTAATATCAAAGGCTGCTGAAGCTTTCTTTTAAAAAGCAAGGCTTGGTTTGCTGGTGTTGAATGGAGTGAGAACACAGATTACTTTTTCCAGGTGTGAGCATAAAGATGGTACTGATTATCACCAGCTTCTACATAGCAGTGCAAAGCATATTTTGTATGACACATCCTACCATGAGTATCGACGCCATTTCACTTCTCTCCATTCAAGTTGGGTCATTTTTTTTTTACACTTTGGAAGCTCAATGTATAAAATACATAACACAAAAGAATGAAAATTCAGCAAATAAATTTTATTCAACTTTTTTTGTCTGCTTTCTTCTATTCTAGCTTCTATTCTGACTTGCTTGGTAACGTAAGCAAGAAGCAGGTATTTCAAAATAGAGAAATGTACTTTTGTTTTCAATAGGTGCAGTAGTTACTGCTTCAGACAAATATCATAGTTAAAGCTATGCTTAAAGCATAGTTAAAGCTAGCACCCTTGCAAAGTGAACAAAAGGAGCTTCCAACACTCAGTGGTAAACAGTGGGGAAAATAAAACCACGGCAATTATCCCAAAAGAAGATTTATCAGCGATCAAACACAACAAACTTAATAAATTTCATTTTATCTGGAGTCAAGGATACTCTACATAGTAGAATTAAAAAGGAGATTTTAGCTCTGTAAGACAGCTGATATTCAGATGTTTTACTTTCTCTAGCAAAGTTTCAAAACATTCCAGAGAACAAAACATTTTCAGGAAAAGTCAGTTAAGAAATGAAAGTATTTTTCATTCTGAAATGGTTCAGATGTATTTTGTATCCACCTAAGCCAGTATTGTGGCTTACAGGAAAAGCAACACAGCTCTCTCATGCTTTAAAAATTTGACTTCTCAACTGCCAGGAATATGTACTTTAGCTAGGAGCATTCCTCTTTGGATAAACTTGCTGGGATATGTCATGAACTACAGTCTAGCCAAGTTGAAGTAGGGTGACGTACCCATACTGTACTACTTCAGTGAGGCTCCATGGCTGCTTAGTAGAAAGCAAAATTAACTCAAATCATCCAGACTGAAATCTGTTGAAGTGGATAGCCATAATCAGGAAAGATAAGTTTCACAACAGAAAACAATTTGACAATATACTTTGCCACTGACTCATTGATGGGGAAAGCTGTGTTTTGTTTTGAAATTGTCTTTACTCAAGGTCATATTTTAAATATTGATGAGTATGAACCAGGGCCAATCACTGACCAATTTCCAAATTTTTTCTTATGTTCGGCAACTTGGAAATGCAATTTTTTTGATCTCACTTGTTTTTTGATATAAGGTTACACTCCTCACACGCATGAACATTGACAAATTGGATCCCAAACTATTCTGCAATATTGAACACAGATACATAAATGTATTAAGACATCCTTTGCAAGGATATAAACATTAGTTAAATATTTTACTTTCTTCGGAATGTTTTCAGCTGCATCTGTTGGCAAAAAACATTTTCTTTGGAGAACAGCCTTTTTTTTTTTTTCTGTATGTTTCCTTTGTTTCTTTATTCTTTAGGCTGGTGTTTATAGGAAGTAATTTACAGTTACTTCCAAATTCCCTCTTTCCTAAATTTCATATTCTTCAGAGGCCTCACACATCTTTTATTTTCAATATTTCGTAAGTGCAGGGTTTTGAGGAGACTGAATAGCAAATAAAATAAAGGGAGATCTATATTTATCTATTCCTTTCAGTGTTCCATAGGCATGTATTAACAGTGACTCTTATTAAAATTTTTATTGATTCTTGTGCTTAAAATCTTATCTTTCCCAAGACTTTCCAAAATTCTTTCAAAAGTCATGCTTTTGACAGAGTTAAAGAATAAGCAAGGTTTAGAAATTCCAGGAAAATATCTGTTTTCAAATACAATGCACACTCATCTACACAATGAGCCCTTTTGAAATTATATTGTTGGAAACTGTATTTGTGGTATGGTTTCATGTATGCATAACTCCCAGTTCCACTTAATCTTATAAAAAAATGAGCTGAATTTTCATTCATGTTGCTAGAGAGGTAGGGTAATATTATCCTTTTATCATCCTTATTGAACACACACTGTCAAGTTTTGGAAAAGGAGGGGGTTTACTTGTCAAGTTCACTTGTTTAACTAAAAATTTTCCTACAAAGTGTTCATATTCTTATAAGGGCTCAAATTTACTCAGTCCCAGGCCCTGTTGCTGGGCAGTAACACAGAGTAGATCACAAAACCTACCCGCATCAAGACTGATATTCTTGTGTACTAAATTGTATTGCTGTAGGAAATTGTCTTCTTTTAACAAAAGCTACAAAGGCATCTGGACATTTAGGTACTAGGCACCACATCACAAAATGCTTTAATGTGGAATGAATAAAATTTATTTTCTCTCTCAAATTCCCACAGAAATCCACCGACTATCTCATATAATCTTCTGATAAGTCTTTCTTCATTTAAGCATATCTTTGGCATTCTACTTGAGAAACAGCAGTAGTATAAATATTAGTATGATTTTCCTAGATAACATGTATGAGTTTATTTCAGACTAGCCAGAGTTCTTTTCCACACCTATGTCCCTTCTCAACTGAAACAAAANCACACCTATGTCCCTTCTCAACTGAAAAAAAAAGGATGACTAGGTTGTTTTTGGTGTCTATAACATACAACACAATAAAGTGCTAGCTATACTGGAAAAACTCTTCCATTATGTGAGCTTATTAAGGTAATGGTCATTGTCACCATGTCGAAATAGTCAGCATGTTGTCTTCTAACTCTTCCTGTTTTATGCCTGTGTGTGCACATGCACATCCACAAAGAATCATTCCCTTTTGCAGCATGTCCACTGTAACAAAGCTATTAGAAAGAAGAAACAGACTGAATCAAGTTCTTAGATTTTTAAGGATTCTTTTATTCCTAGTTGCTCTTCCCTTTATGCTAGCTCCAAGTTGCTATTTTGGGTTGGGTTTTTTTTTTTTTTTTTGGCATTGGTACCATTTTCAACAAATACTTTGGCAAGAATCAGATGATGTATTCTCGTACCAGAATACAGTTTGTGAGGACTTGACTCCAGATGGGCATCAAGTGCCCACAAAAGGTGCTCTAACCCTCCCCTCCTCATCTGGGCAGGGGACAAAAAATGCATTGAAAGACTTAAGACAAGGACAGGTAGATATGACTCACCAATGATCATCATGCACAGAATAGACTGGATTAACATTTTAATTAATTTATTTATTTCCAATCAAAACAGAATAGAATAATAAGATAAACTCAAACCTTAAGACATTTCTCTATGGCCCTTCACTTCTTCCCAGGAGTAATTTCAGTCACAATTTCTCTTTCTCCTCCTCCCAACAGCACAAGGTGATAGGAAATGGGGGCTGTGGTCAGTTCATCACACATTTCTGTGGAGGAGGAAGAGGGAGGATTCCTCGTACCTTTCCATGCTCCAGTATGGGGTCCCAGGTATCCTCCACTGTGACACTTTCCCTACTTCTTCATTAACTGCTCCAGCATGGGTCCCTTCCAGGGTGCATTCCTTCAGGGACATCACTGGTTACCCATGGGATCACAGCTCCTGCCAGGAGTCTGCTATGTTGTAGGCTTCCCATGGGGTCACAGCTTCCTCCAGGCATCTGTTTGCTCCAGCAGGGCTTCTTCCTGGGCTGCATGTGAATCTCTGCTCCCCCATGGGCCTCCATGGCTGCAGAGGCACAGTTGCCTCTCCATAGGCTGCACCACAGGCAGCAGGGGAATCTCTGCTCCAGTACCTGAGCACCTCCTGCCCTTCTTCCTCACTGACCTTGGTGTCTGCAGGGCTGTGCCTCTCACACCTTCTCTCTCTTCTCTCACTGCAGTTGCTGTTGGGAAGGGGTTTTTCCTCCTTCCTAAATCTGTCCCTCCAGCTGCCACCACTGCTGGTTGCCTTGGCCGGTGGAGGGTCCAGTTGGCATTGGCTATGTCAGACACAGGGGAAGCTTTGAGCAGGTTCTTTCTTGAGCCCCTCCTTAGTCACATCCCCAACCCCCTTACCACTACCAAAATTTTTACAAGCCTAATATATAGGAATAGAATATCATTTTAAATCTGGCTCAGAATGTCAAAAAATAATTACTCAAGATTGGTGTTTTAAAGCAGTATGCCCTTAATCATTTGAATCATTGGTACTGGCCAAGTAGGTCTCTAGACTGCTAATTTTCATTTTTAAGAAGTCTTGCAGAACACTTAGAATTCTAATTGACTGGAGGAAGGCTAATATATCAATAACTAAGGAAAGGTAAATAGGATGACCCGGATAATTACTGCCTTGTCAGTAAGACATTGATCTGGGCAAAATAGTGGAATTACTTGGGTGAGACACAATTAATAAAGAATTGCATGCATAATAAATACCAATGAACAATTAACATGGAATTTGTGCCTTTCAATCAATTTTGATACTTCTTTTGTTGGTTTTTATTTACTTGGTTTTTTTAAGACAGCAGTAATGTGAGAATTTTCTGTAAAATAATTTGCTCTTGGATCTAGCATTATCTTAGAGTTTCATCAGCAATGTGGAACAAAATACTACCATTATTCCAGCTTTCAGAAAAAAAAAGTTTACTGAAGAATAAGTAAAGAGTACCTTTACATATAATGGTCTGAATTGTCTTTTAAAATTCCACATAGGCCATGTTCCTGCATGAGCAAGTATAAAATCATCTGAGAGGAAATTATGTGTAGATGTTCAAAAATAATGACATGTAGATATTACTGTAGATATATGTAGATATTGCTTAAAAGATTTTAGTTTGGGATTCTGCAAAAAACTCTTGGGACTGTGGTAAATCAACTACTGACAATGGGCAGCAAAAAGGACTGACTATTTGAGACTGCAGAAACAGTGTAATAATTGAGTAATAATTGCTTTACATATTTTGCCTTTGGTATCTGTTTCTACATAAGCTGTGTATTTCTAGAATATTAGAGAATTCCTTGATGTTGCAATTAAAAAAAAAAGTGGAAAAAAATTAAATTGTTTCTGAGGGATGAAAATGAATAGTGGATTGGACAGTATAGCTTATAATAGATGAGTCCTTGAGCTGAAACTGAAAGCTTAGAGGAAATGGCTTGTTCATAATCTAGAATATCAATATGGGAAAGAGGAGCTTCAGAATAGAGTCTTTTCAATAAAGTAGACAAGGAGAAAATAGCATTCACCAGCTAAAAGCTAAAGCTAGGGCACATCAGCTTCAAATGAGAAGTACACTTTCAACAGTGGCTCTAAGTGGCACTTTCTCATAGCAGTAGCAAATTTTCTACCAGTGGAAAACAGAAATGGAGATTGGCAGCTTTACTAAAAGCTTCTTCTGGTTCAAAGGGGCATTAAATCAGCAGAGTCCTGTTATGTATAAGAGGAGGCCAAAAAGATGGGCATCGTGATCTCATTTAGCTTTATTATCCACATATCTGTTAAGTGCATGTAATTTTAATGCTGTTGCATAATATAAGAATGCCATCTCTTCACATGCACATTTCTCTTGCTTTGACTGTAGGAAAAGAAATCCAAAACCCAGCATCTACTCTGTTCGTGGGTATCTGAAGGCTGGAAGCTTCATGTTCGCTCCTCCTAAACAGTATTTTTCTCCCTGATTACTTTCCCTTTCCTAGCCAAGGACATTCAATTTGCCTTAAATTAGATTGATATTCCATACAGTACATTAAGAATGAAAAAAAATTTAGGAATGTATGTTTTCTTCTATGTTACCATATCATTCTTTGTACGTTAACTTTCTTAATGCTCCTGTCCTAATCATGCACTCACTGACCTGTTTCCTAAATTGACTGCATAGTAGAAAACCAAGATTTTAGCGATAATGTTTCTGTTGCAGGGTAGCCTCTTGAGGACACACTATGAGACATTAAATTACAGATAGTTGCTTATTTTACATCTTACCTCTCAGAGTTAATGCTGAGTTGTGTTACTCAGCGTAATAGTAATCATAGCAATATAATAATCATATTAATAATATGTAAATAATCATATTTACATTAAATAATATGCAAAGTAATCGTAGTAATAGTAATAGTAATCATCATTAATTCCCTTCAGCAAAACCTCTAAGACATTCTCAACTTGATTGTAGGGGTTAAAATCCACTAGATTTAGTAGCAGTAAAGGAGGGCTCTTGAGGGAACTCAGTCTCTGAGGCAGGGGGATGGAGAGAAAAGTCTCCTACTGAACAAGGCCATCAGAGCACCTCTGCAAAGACCTGAGAGCTCAGGGGACCTTGGTTAGTGCCCCAATGATCTAGGCAGTACAGTGTGGGAAGGGTTGTACTGTGGTGGTTTGCTTGCACAGACTGGGAAGAGGCAGACATAAGCAAGCTCTGCTCTCACATATAATTTCTTAGAGACTTAGAGATTTCTTTTTCTATAATGGAAAGTCCATGTTGCTTTTTGGGGTGAATTTCATGAATCCCCATATCTCCCTGCTGTGGTTACTGCCTATAGTGCCAGAGAGCTCTGTGGGGAATATGTGGAAGATCCTGGCCTCTATGGCTGTAACCCAGCACAGAATGTCCCTTCAATCATGCTGGAAAATCAGAGCTGAGGAGACACCTTGCTCAGCCACCTTGCATTTGCAAGCAAATTTTTTTATATCTGGTGAGATGACCACTCCCTTCTGCTACTGTCTAGCCTGCCCTTCTGCAGCAGGACATGCTCTTTCTCACCTGCTTCATGGTGTAACCAATCTACATACATACGTCCTGCAACACATTGCTGTGGAGAGATATGTTCTGTGCTAGCACACGGCCCTCACTACGCTTGGTGACAGTCCTTAACAACCACACCCTGTTCTAAGGAGCTTGAGTAGTTGAGTTTACAAGCGCATGCAAGGCTGTTCCATCCAGCTGGTCAAAGCGATCTTTACCTAAGCCAAGGACAGCCATTTTAATATGGGGGATATTAGAGTACTTCTCCCTCTGTACAAAGTGCTCCATGAAGCCCCTGAGCTTTCTTTGGAAAGAGATACCTGTGCAGCTTTTGGTCGTATCCTCAGGAGTGAAAGGAAAGGAAAACATATCTCCTATGGAGTGAGAGGCAGAAGGCACTTACACTTTTAACCCTATCTTCATGAAGTTCATCCTGATTGCAAACACAAAGCAATCAAGAGACCCCTTACCTGGCCTGTCTGGAAACAGCAGTGAGGTCCCTGCCAGTGGGTTGCTACCATTTACCTGTGTACATGTCAGCTGAAAGGTCTTTTGCTCATTCCTGGTTTCCAAATATTCAGGTTGCTGCCACCTCACCTGTTACCTGTTCAAGTGCTGTTTGGGCCTGGAGTAAGGGAAACAGCATCACTTCCAAGTGTAGCTGTTGCAGCTTCAGTGGGCATTCTGTGGCAGTGTCCTCTGTGGCAGTCTGGGGTGTTGCTCCCAGAGGGACACATATGGTGGAGATAACCAAAGCAATCCCAGGAGGCTGGTGACTCATGCAAGCTGTGATGACAGTTTTGAGGAATTATGCCTGGATGAGTCACCCTCAGTCTTATAAAGCTCTTGGAAAATTAAACACTATTAAACCTGTATTCCCTCCAGGCTCATCAATTCTCATGACTGGCATTGCGGCATGGTGTCCTCCACACATGAAGGACTATTCTTTGAGAATGAATGAGCTACTGGAGATATGTTTGGAAAGCATGAGATCATTACCCCCCCCAAACACCAATTTTTCACTTGTCCACAAAACCTATTGTCCAAGGTCCCACACAGTCGAACACAGGCCAATGACTAACATGGTTCTGGACCAACTTCAGAGACTCAACTTCAGAATGATTACAAGATATCATTGCTAAAAATAAACTGTAGATTTATCAAAAGTAATATTTTCCTTCCTTCCTTCCTTCCTTCCT
>VYZP01073153.1:1561-12458 GCA_013400635.1 Hypocryptadius cinnamomeus | reverse complement strand
AACTATTTAGCACAGGTTTCTAGTTCTAAAATAGAACTCTGTTTGCTCCACTTTTCGGTGATGCTTACTCTCAGTAAATTATTTGAATACGTTACTTGTTAGCTAGATGCATTTCAAAGACCTGAAGATTTCAAACCTTTTCCTTGCACATAGTCTGGAGGAGAGACCTAGTGTACCAAGCACCTTTTTTTTTTTCTTTTTCTTATTCTTTTTTTTTTAAGATTTTAACCATTTAAGAGTATAACATTAAATTGGCTGGTTTTAGTTGGTTATCTGTTCCTGTTTCTTACAATTGAGCAGCAGTTGTTGGAGGACAGTGGCTGAATGACTGGGAAGCAAGTGACTGAAACCTGGGAAATGCTGTTGATAGCTCCTTCCCTTTGGAATTGCTATGTAACAGTAACAACCAAAACAATCATTTTCCAAACTAGATAAAATAAAATCTGTTTATCTAGCCCGTTAAATCTGGGTGGCAGCTTTCAAGCAGATGATGTTTTAAGCTCTGTAGATGCTAAATCCTGAAACATTTGGTCTATAAACAAAAAGCTGACATCAAAAACAGCATCACTGCTACACATAGTAATGGTGTATGTATGCTGCATTCACACAAAATAGGGAGATGATTGCTTTTTTGTATGTTGCTTTGGGTTTTTTTCTTATGTTAGAGTATTAAAACAGATATTAAATTTTATCATTAATGCAGTACGTGGTCTCTCTTCAAATCCCCTTAATTACAGATTGACTCCAAGGATTACACAGCATGGATTTTAATTTTAACTGAAACAAAAAGAAAAGCTGCTTAAAAATTATTCTTGCTGAGTGACTTGTTGGACCACAAAACAATTTTAACATCTTTTGACAAGTGTTGTCAAATTTTAAATATTAGAGCTGAGTTCACCTTCAAACTCCAGTTGTATCATGTGTACTTCCCAAATAAAATGTTTTATTAACTTCCCCCTCACAAAGGAATGTCTGCTTCTCATATTTTTGTTTTTCCAGTTATTTTTTAGGAGAAAAAGACTCACAGTCTTGCTGAGATATGTTTATGTTTGAAGAAAGTTACATCAGACATCATATTTCTTTTCTTTGGTAATTAGAGAAAAATTACCAGGCAGAGTTGATGTAGCAGCCACGAATTTATTTCACACTCTTACATTATTTTCTTTCTGACCCCTGTCTTTAGAACTTAAAGCTCTAAAAGCTTCATTTTGTCCTGAAGTGTAGGATAGCAGGTCTGAGTCCAGAAACAACATTTTTATAAATTGGGGCCTAATCCAGTAAGCCTCACGCAGGAAGGTACCTATTATTCCTCTGAGAAAAATCAGATGATCAGGAATCAGTTTTTTATCAGTTTCTTGTGGGGTTTCTTTCCCCCATTTCTTAAAGGACAAAATCAGCTCCCCAGTTTGTTTCATAAAGTAGAACTCACTTGTCACAGTTACAGCTTGCTTGTATTTTTTGTAGTTTTACAGTATATTTACCCCTGGTTTTTTAAGACACACACAGACACAAAAAAAAAGAAGTTGATCTCCAGAGCTGCATCAAATAACTGCCCAAAGCTAAGTGTACACAACTTCTTGTGAAGTAGACATAGATGAAAACATTGTCCTGTCTCAAAATGGGGATGCAAGTTTTTTTGCTTTAAAAATCAGCTTGTTTTGTGACTGAGTAATAACTTCGAATACAAAAGACCGGAGGAATGAGAAATTAGCTTTTGGCCAGAGGGTCACCATAGTGCTGAGGGATAAATCTGTCATTGTTGTTTAATGGTAGTTAGTTAGTGGTTTGATAAAGTTCCCCCAACTCAGTTCGTTTGCTTAAAACATATTTCTGAGACTTCACAGACCTGCAGGTAAACAACACCATTATTGCTGCATCTTTTTATGGGGTGAAATTTTTGCACTTAAAAAGGGTTATTTCAACAAGCTTTTTTCTCCCTTTTTAGCTGTCTCTGTATTGTTGCTATGAGAATGTTTGATGGTTTTCTCCACTGTTGTACTAGTGCACTTCTTTTTTAATGGATCAGATTAAACTATGTTGCTTTGCCAAGCATTAATCCCTCCTGTTTTAGCAGGAAGGTATTTCTAAAACAAGCCAATGAACAAGGTAATTTATACATAATATTGTTTGGTTTAATTTGTCTATTATGTGTAATAGTCTCAATGGCATATGATTTTCGTGTCATGTGTGCTTAATGCAGATGCCAGAAATAGCAGCAAATGAGGCGAAATAGTGTAGTTTAATAAGTGTGTTTGTGTGTGTTGATTTCTTCTAAGTATTTGTTAGGTAATGCACAGCACTGTGAGTGATGCTGGCAGCTGGCAGAAGTTTGATGCTTTTATATTTGCTATGGTTGCATTTTCTTGGCCAAGCTTTAAATGTATTGTTGCTTAGATTTAATAAAAAAGTACACAGAGTAGTTCATAATTTTGATCAAAAATTAGATAAAATGGCTTAAAAGAAATAATGATAAATGATTTTTAGTACAAAGTTCAATTTTGCAAGTCACCTTTTGAGACCTGTTTAATAAGGTTGTGTACTCTTTTGAATGCCCGGTGAAGTTAACAGGGGATGAGGCAAGCTGTTCAGACAGATCCTTTAAAAAATAACACCATCTCTTCACCACAGTGGACAAAATCTGGAAAAAAGAAAAATCTCACTTGTGTCCTAACATAAATAAATGTATGCATGAGCGCTGTCTGTCTTATGAAGTCGTTTGTGTTTGTTTAAGTTGGAGCACAGAACACACAGTGAGTCTGGTGTCTGGTTTTTGAAACTGGGGTGTGTGTAAGCGTCTATGTCAAAAAGAAAATCATTCTGGAATCCGAAGGCTGAGGCTGGAAAGAAAAATCATCCTGTACAATATGTAAGACCTGATTTTGGCATGTGTTAACTTTCAGCAATGTTGTACCTTTGCGATACATTCGCCGTTGGTATAGCTCTGAGGGTTGTGCTGCTTTGAGTATAAGATTTCAGGATTTTTGCTGGAGCTGGATTTTGATATTCAGATTATGAACCAGTTCTGCATTTTGGGGCCAGGAGTGTTGCTAGAGTTGTTAGTTTCAGCCCAAGTGTAACCATCTCTGTGTTGTTTACCAGTTTTTCAGAATTAAATTGTAACTGTCAGTATGTGCTTCATTTTTGATAATATATTACTTTTTTCTCACCACACACCCCAACTCCATAAGTGAGTAGGGGCTGCATAATTTCTGGGGACTTGTTCTGCTTTGCTTTCGATACTTTGTCTCTAGCTAGTCAGTACTTCATGGCAGTTAACAGGATATGCTCTTTTCTGGAACAGCTAATTTACAAGAAAGTACTTTTTCAGTTTTGTATATATTCTTGCACAATAATAAAAATACCCCAAGGTTTATTCTTTTGGTTTGGGGGATTTATGGCACTCTTTTGTTGTCGTTAAGTTTTTTATTTATTCTTTTATCCACTGGATTAAATCATGTTTCGTTATTGCAAAATCCCCTCACTGTCTTTTTAGTTGAACCTCAATCATGAAAACAAGGAACCTGAATTACATTTGAGGAAGGAAATGTTCAACTTGAAACATAGTGCTTGCAGGTAATTCAGTGGACACTGAAAATAAACTAATTAGAAATAGAATGGCTCTTTATTTTATGTGACTGATTTGGAGTTGGCTATATCTGAAAAGGAATGAAAAAATGATCTCTTTGCTTGAGACTTGCCAAACAATGCTATAAGCTCCAAGTTATTTTGAGGTGGTGAAAGGTGAAACATTTGACATGTTCTTTTTGGGTAATGCTTTAAAAAAGAGAGGGCGGGAAAGAGGCGTTGCCACATCAGAGTTAAGGGTGTTTGTGGTTGTCCATGACAGCGCTCCAGTTTTAAAACACCTGTGTTTACTTTCCAGCTTTTCTCAATCAGCCTGAAAGTGGCCTAAGAATGGCACAGACAGACCTGCAGTGTGTCTGTGTTGCCTTTGCAACACACACACACACAAAAGAAAGGAAAAAAAGACAGAGATAAATCTCTTGTTATGCAGCTAATCATTAACAGCATTTTTGTGCCTAGCTGAAAACATTTTGAACTTTTCTAGATTTTTGTAGTCTATCAGATTGTGCCTGTATTTTTTTTCCTAACCTATTAAGCTACATTTTTATCTTTGCTATCTTATTTTCTAGTAACAATAAAATAATCTTAGTGTTGGTTTGTGGTAAATAATAATACTGGTAAATAATAACAAAAATCAATATTTTTGTTGCAAAGTGATATTTCATTCCAATATTTGGAAATATGTTTACCAGTATTCTACTTTAAAAGCAAACAATGAAAAAATAATAAAAAATTATGCACATCCCTCCCTTTGCTACCCTCCCTGAAAAAAAAGAAGGTAATCTTACAATTTTTTCCTGTGTAGAGTTTTGCTTCATAAAATCCTAGTGTTTGATGTGTATTAACCTTCTGCAATGTTAATTTGTGACATAAAGACTAACTAAGATATCACATTATTTCAGTGCTTGCTTTGAAATTTAAAAATCATTTGTGGGTCAGTATTTAAGATATTTATCTAATGAGAAGCATATTTCATACTACTGCTCCAAATTTATTTATTATTACCTTTTAAAATTGTTCATGTTTTACAAACTTCCTTGGTTTTTTAAGAAACCCTCATTCTCTTTTTCTTACATTTTTTAAATTGATGCAATATTTCTTCTTCCTTCTACTTCAGACAATATGTATTCCATTCTTGTTTATAAAAATACATCTGTTTCGTGATTACGTTTGTTTGTCTTTGTGGATCATGCCATATAGGTCAGGTTTTGTTTCTTGAAAGTGGGGAAAAAGGCATGAGAAAATCAAAGAAAACATAGCGCTGATACAGGAGCACAGGTGATTTCTCCCTTAGACTCATTTCTTTTTTGAACTGTGAGTTTAATAGATTCAAAGTCAGTGTATGGGGATCAGCAATATGAAGCCCCTTGACCAAGATGTATAGCCTAACTAGAGCACAGTTCATTTAATACTGAACTAACACAATGACTCGACAAAACAAACTGGGAATGTGCCAAATCCTCTTCAGATCAGGAACCTCTAATATTCTGAGAAATTATACCAGACTGATCTCTCTTGGCAATACACAGCAGGGCACCCACCTTGCCATGGCTTTCCCAAGGGGCAGGAACAGCAGTACGGGTGCCTGCTCTGCCGAAGCTGGCTCCTGCAAAACGCACGGCACACTCTCAACGGACTGCAAGGGAAGGTGTTCAAAAAATAAGGGCGTTAATATTCCCTCTTTTCAGTGATTGTACAAGGAGATATGGAGGATATTCACCTGAATCTGCTCTGAGCACAGAGAAGAGCTTGTGAGGTAAATCCTCACCCGAGTATCTGCATAGTTGTGTCACCAAAATCCTCACAGAAGTAGCATTCTTTCATATCAGTAAAGGATGTAAGCCAGCGCCTTGGCTAAGAAATGGGGGGCAGGTGAGATATACGGAGTTCACAGAATTTAATCCAGACTGCCCCAAAGGCAATTAAATTATATTTCCAAAAGATAAGAAAGTTGTCACATTTATTAAATTACCAGGTGTAGCTGTGTATGGATGTGTTTTAAAATCAAGCTGGATAATGTCAATATGTGAAGGGGGAAGAAAAAGCTTTCTGCATATAACTTTTTCTGAAGGCAATACTGCAGTATTGACAAGAAGGAGACAAATATGGAGATAGTGTTCAAAATATGTCTAAGTGGTTCAGATACCTACCTCTCAAGACTTTTGATGATTTTTAGGTATCTAACCCACTTACAGTTGTTGAAATACCATTAAGTACCTATCTTGATCTCCTTCAGGACCTCTATAAATCTAATGGTCTCTTCACTTTTTTACATGTCTTAAAATTACTCCTTGCTCCTTCTAAAGGCTGATTGTTAAATAAAAGCAAAATTAAAGACAGCCATTTTCTGGCAGTTAAAATCTGAATGTTCTTAAAAAATGGAATTGCACTTTTGAAATATATTTATTCAGTATATCCTTGTGACCATCTAGTTTTAGTATTACAGTATCAGTGAAATGCCACATTCATTACAAATGTAAGACAAAATCAGGCAACTGTCCAAGAAGTCATAATAATGTGAGCTGTAGACCAATTGTCCTGCAAGGGATTTGTACACAAATGGGTACACTTGTTCACATGGTTGTTCAGACCAGCCATAGATGACCTGTCTCTGTTTAACAGTGTTAGGGTGTTCGGGTCATAAACACATGATACTAGCATGTCTCCTGGAAATACTTTCATATAGATGCTTGGAAAGGGCTTGTGTCGTCATTTGTAGCGAGTCTGCAAACAGGGTTTTGGGATCCCTCCTGAAGTTGCCAGACTTTGCACATGTTCTGTTCCTGTACTCTAATAGCATCAATATTGAGAGAAGTCTTCTATCTTAAGACAATACAGCCAAAAAGGGGCAAATGCAGAAGTTACAGTCTCTTC
Source organism: Hypocryptadius cinnamomeus (assembly GCA_013400635.1). NCBI lineage: Eukaryota > Metazoa > Chordata > Aves > Passeriformes > Zosteropidae > Hypocryptadius > Hypocryptadius cinnamomeus. The sequence continues at coordinate 5,999 of VYZP01073153.1, read as the reverse complement.
ATCTTTGAGTTTTTTCATCCTACTCAAGAGTGTGTTTGATACCACAGGTCTTGTATATCTTGCTACCACTGAAATATCATTGATCGATCACCCACTTCATTTTGTCAAGGCGTGTGTGCTGGCAAGATTGCTTGTAACACCTTGCTTTTAGTCACTTTGCACCTTTCTGATCCAGGAATAAGGAAACATCTTAAAGGTAGGATGTACTTTCATCAGCTTCAGCTCCATATGTTACTGTGTTTTCCAGGGATATCACATGCTCAGAGGAGGAATGTCTGTTTCTACATGGACCACATGGTGTTGTCTCACCTAGTCTTAATCAAGGTGCTGTTGGAGGGAAGCCAGACAGTTTATTTGGCTTGTTTTTAAAATATGTCAATATGTGCAATTCAGTTCTTATTTGTGAACATTATCCAGTGGATTTGGTTTCTCTGTTCAGCGCTTGATTTTGGGAAGTTGCTTTTTTAACACATCAGCTGCTACCTCTGATACTGTCCAGGAAGTTGCCACCTGCAAAGTCTTTAATGATATGTATACTTAATTTATAGAAACTGTGAGACTTCCACTCACTGTAAAAACTCAAAAATTCATCTGCCTTTTTCACTTTTCAATCAGAGACTCTCAGCATGAATGAGAAGAGATGGAGATGTTCATGTATGCTCATTAGGCCTGTGTTTGCAATAATTGTATATATAATCCATGGGAAACAACTGTTTAAAAATGTCCTAGTTTGTAAATATGAGACTCATCTTCATCTTCTTGATGACCTTTCACTGTTCTGTTCTTTTTCTGTGTACCAATGTGACTGGAAGCCTTCTGTGGTCTTTAGATCTCAGTCTTCTGGAGAGAAATGATTTCTCGAGAGAACAGTCCATGAGACGTGCTTTAATTTTAATGTACTTTTAATATGGAAAAATAAAGAGAATTTTTTTTAGAAAAAATATTGAGGAAACAGGGGGGTTTAGCTACATTTCCCTAAGAAAATAAGGGATATATGATTATGCAGTCTTTTTTTTTTTTTCACCTTCTGATTTTTAGCTACTTTCAACAAAATCTGACAGAAGAATAATGACTGGACCCAGAAGGGAGTTTCTCTCTTCCACTCAGTTGCCAGCTTTTGTGAAACTCCTAATGTCCCACTCAAGGGGAAGTTCAGGCAAACATTGTCATCAGGCATTACTGTTTGGTAGAAGGCAGCAGTGCCACAGATTATCACTACTGTCCAAATGATGGACCAAAAAAGTCACACAGAGTGAGCTGGAGGTATTGCAGTAGAACGCTGTAAAGTGTATAGGTAGAATCCATTAATTTTATGTGGACATTGGAAGGAATATGAGGTTGGGAGAGAGAGGGGCTGGTACAGAATAACTTACTTGATTTTTGCACTGTTTTTAGAGAGATCATTTTGCCCATGGAATTAGAAACATTTTAATGTCATTATAAACTTTTTGATTGGTTGGTTGGTTTTGGTATTCTTGTTCTATATAGGAAAATACTGCCTCCAGTAGTGGATCTGCAATTTTTAAATCTATCAAGGCTAGTACAGCCATGAAGAGCTTCAATCATTTCTTCCCATTACTCTTTTTATGCTACATTTAAAGTGATGACATTAGGCCTTGAAGGAGTTTTAACTTATCAAATTAAAGTCTGTACCTTTCATTAGTTTCTAATGACATGAATACTAAATGATCCCTGGCAGTTTTGGGGGGAGTAGTGAAGAATAAAAGAGGTGGCACTTGAATAAAGTTGATGTTGAAAAGATATTGGCACCAAAACCACCTTTAAAAGTTTTAGGCTCATTCACTTTTGTGGTCAAACATTCATTCAGTGGCATTTCTGACTTCGAAAAAACATTTTAAAAATAATTTAAAAGATGTTGAAGTCAGAGAAGTGATTTTCAAATCTTAGAATAATATAACTTATCTGTCTTTAGAAGAATATCCCATTTAATATGGGGATACATATTGTTTAAGATACACATTGTTTAAGTAAGTACTTTTACACAGAAAGTTTCATAAAAGTGAAATACAAAAATAAATCACAGAAATTCTGTCACACAAAAGAAAATGGGATATGAATAAATATTTATCTTTGTTTTTATTCTTGCATTATATTCTACGCTTTCCGTCTTTTGACCTACCTCTGAGGAGTACATTAAGCTGCATTCTTCTCTTCCATATTTCCATACAAATTATTACTTCTGTCTTCTCACTTTTTATACCACACCTTCACCATCATGTAGGTTTCTTCTATTCCTCATTCTCAAAATTTTTTTCTTTTGTCTTTCTTCATTGTTCTCTTAACTTTATCCTTCCTTTTTTAGTCTGGGTGTTTGTTTTTTCTTCATCTGTCTCAGCCACTTCACTAAGACACCAAGACCCCGACCATCCCCAAAGATCTTTGTCCCTAAGAACTGTACCTAGATACTGCTATTTTCTTGTGTGTTGGCTTTAGTTGTTCTGTGAAGCAGGAAGATTACTTCAGGTCTCCGCTAATCAAATGGAAAACGGGTGACATGAGCAAAATGTGAAGAGCTCATTGGTAACCTCTGGAGAAATATTTCATTCAAAGTTGACAAATTGCAGGGGATTTAAGGAGTGCATGATAGAGCAAGCAAATGGCCTTGCTTTCAGCTAAGTTAGTCATCAGAACATTTTCCTTCCTTTCAGGAAGACTAATTATGAGTATTGTGTATTTGCGCAATTGTAGAGTGTTATTTGGTATACATGCAAAATGCTACACTGAGGTAGCCAGTTAATCAAGAGTTAACCTCAGTTCTGGCATTTCTGAAGCAAGCATCTTCATTTACTCCCCTTTCCCCTGAAACAGTATGTTAACATTTTTCATTACAGGATCATGTGTGCTTTATTTCACAGCATTCCTGCTCCACACAGTATCCAGAGAACAGCCAATCAATATATTTTTTTATCTTCTTTGTTCATTATGTGTGCCAATGCCTTGTTTACTGGATACTGTTCAAACCTTTCCCTGAAAACAGAATTTTGAGCAACCATCATGGGGATTTTCTCTAGTATTCAATGTTAGAGAAACCAAAGGCTTAATAAACAATGATTTAATGTATTATTGCAGACGTTTTTTCTTCATGCTGTGTGAGGAAATCAAGGCATGAAAAATCCAGGGTCAAAAGTACCCACAAATTTTGCATGCCTGTTTAAGATGTACAAGATTTACATTTCAGAATATTTATCATTTGTGAATTCCTAACACTTAAGGCCAAGACCAAAAGATATTTTTATGTCATTTAGTTGGCCTTCTGAATATCATAGGTCATTGATTTCACCAGTTGTCACTGTATTGAGCCTAGGACTTTATGGGGGTTTAAGACCTGCTTTCCAGAGAGCTATCTATCTGGTGTAAAAATTTAAAGAGGTGGAGAGACCACCATTTCCCATTGATCATTTATTCCAGTGATTCAAATTGCCCTTACTCAACCTGATTAAAAATTCCTTTACATACTGTATTTTCTGTCCATTTATCAAGGGACAATGAGAATCAGTAGCAACATAAAACTATTCCATTCCTGATACTTGTTCAAAATGTCCTCAGGGGTTTTTATAATCTGAATAGAATAAGTTCCTTCACTGCATGCCTTTTTCTCTAGTGCTTGCATTACTGGTGTGGCTCTTTTCCACATCTTCTCTAGGTTTTTATCATCATTTTGTTTTCAAATTTGGATACAGATGCATTTTTATGTCTTTGTTTCTCAGTGTCATACGTAAAATCAAGTCACCTTAATTGCTTCATTGTGATACAATTTTATTGTGCATACACCAAAAAGAGATGCTTTTTCCCAGTTTTTCCACAGCATTATACTGTTATCTTATATTGAAGTCTCATATCTTTATCAGAGTCAGCATTTTCAGAATATAGTTGTTCTTTTTAGAGTAGCCTGTGTTCACTGTTCTCAGACTCAGAGTTTTGCATTTGATTTTATTAAAATGCTCTTGATTTGAATACCCCACCAAGTGACCCATCATTATTTACTTATGTTCAAGAACATTTCTAGCTTTGTCTACCTGTTTCCAGATTGTTGAAGGATATGTTGAATAAGAGAATGCTAGTACTGATACCTGTGCAACCTTGCTAGTATTCTAGTAGTACTCAATGACAGTTGCCTCTTGGAACATGGGAGGTTTGTGGGGTTTTTAACTTTCAGTCCATTCAGAGCCCACTTAAGAAATTTTTCTTGATGGTGCATAGTTATTTTTTTTATCAATTTATTACATCTGACAAGTGAAAGCCTAAAACATCACTATACAATATCCTCTTCTAATCTCATCCAAGGAGATCAGATTTGTGTGGCAAGACCTATTGTGCCAAAAATTTGTTGACTGGGAATAATTATAGTCTTTCATTAAAATCTGTATTAATTGAATCCAGTGTTTTCACTCATATGACTCAGCTTTAATCCCTCCTT
>VYZP01073148.1:0-16656 GCA_013400635.1 Hypocryptadius cinnamomeus | reverse complement strand
GGAAAAGACCTTTAAGATGATCAAGTCCAACTGTCAACCCACTACCACCACCATGTTCACCATTAAATCATGTCTCCAAGTGCCATACTTACACAATTTTTTAATAATTCTAGGGATCATGGTTCCACCACTTCCCTGGACTGTATGTTTCAATGCTTGAAAAACATTCTTATGAAGAAATTTTTCCTAATATCTAATGTAAACCTCCCCCGCACAACTTGAGGCCATTTCTTCTCATCCTGTCAAAAATTCAATCATTTTTATCAGTTTGTCCTGAAACATAGTCAAGAAAGTTCCTGAGAAGTATAAGTTGTATCTAAATAAAATCTTCATCAAAATAAATGGCAGTGTTCCAGCCAAGCTCTTGTTTTTATATCATAACAGTTTTCTTGAAAAATACGCTGTAGAAAGAGTTGTCATTTCAACAAGTTTCCAAGTCCTATGTGAAATGAGATATTCCCACCTCCATTCTTCTCCCACCTTGCCTAAAGACTTGTTCTGGCAACAGCCAGCTCTCTATTCCAGCTCACTGCACAGCTGAAAGGCTTGCATTCAGTCTGCAAGAGGAATTTTCCTTCTAGCCCAAGGAGAATTCCTACTCCATTTAGGTTATAGATTATATATTTTGCTCAAATGTGAAGTCCAAAAATTATTTTCTTATTTTAAGGTACCATAAATATGTGAAAGGATCATATGTTCTTCTTATATATAATTGCCCTGAATTTTATCATGCTATAGAAATAATACTTTGCACTCATTGATTCCCAGTACTCTGGGATCTTAAAAGATAGATAAGAAAAACTCTTTTGCTGATACTAGGAGAGTCAAAACACACTGGGAGAATTTCAGTTGGATAATTAGCTCTTCTGAGGACCTGAAACTCCCCCATGAGTCATTCACATTTTTGACAATTGACACATAAAAAGCATGCCCAAGGCTGCACAACGAGTCCCCTGGTAGGATACAGGACACAGCTTAGAAGATATTAGTCATTTATGCCGTAGAAAATGCTTCATATTCTCCTACCTAGAAAGCATTAGATAGTTCATCACACTCATCTTTCTTGTGGTTTCAAGAAAGCTAAATTAGTCTCATATTTAGAAACCAGGGGATACAGAATCCACTTTGTTTTGATGCAAATAAATGCATTTAGGAAAAAATGTTCTAGCACTCAGTACCATTGATACCACCCAAAACCCATGAGTTTAGCAGACCAGCCCTCCTCTTTGTAGTTCTAATAGTAGCAGTTCCCTCTTTATTTATCCAGTCCTATTTAGAACAAGTCTTGCCTTTGACTCCATCTTTAGCTGTGAAGTCTGCAGTGTGATGGGGCAGAGAATGGCAGCAGCACAGTTGATGACATAGGCAGAAAGCTGTGGCAGCTGATGTGACAGTACTAATCCACTAAAATGACACCAATTTAATGCCCTGTTTTTCACAGGGTATTACCAGAATAGCTTTTGCTACCATTTGTGAGCAAAAAAAGAACCCTGCTTAAAAAAAAACCTACAGGAACAGTATGTTCATGGCCTTTGCAAATCTTTATAAGCCCGGTTTTGTTTTCTGGGACTCAGGAATAAAAGTACCAGAGCTTTAGTCAGCTAAAGGTCATCTGTCAGCTAAAGGTGCTGGGCCTTAACTTTGCTGTCACACTGTCAGAGGTTGGCACTGGGGAGACTCGTGGTTGCAGGGGAGTACAGTATTTCAGCATTTTATGGCTCAGAGTGGCTGAGACAATGGAATATTTCTTTCTAGATTTGATTTTCTCAGGGGATGCATTAGCAAGTGTCACCTGTACTAAACCCAGCACTAAACCCAGCACTGTAAGTCCTGGGGGACATCTCAGAAATACTGATTCTGGTCACAGTTAATGAAGGTAGGTCCCAGTGGTCACTCCAAGCTGCTTTGAGATAACATTGGGTAAAAATCACTGGGTAGCCAGGAGAAATCTGGGCTGTTATCCATGTGCAATTGCATAGCAATGAACACTGAATATGTCACATAACTTTAGATATCCTCCCCAGGAATCTTGAGAGATAGTGTCCCCTTAGTTTTGGGTGACAGCTCACCCACAGCCCCCTCTGCGGTCAGTGAAAAGGAATAGGCACTTTTCACACAGAATTCATCCTATCTACTTTAACTGACTTCTTTGAGAGGAGACAAATCATTCCCAGCTCTGGTTTGAGAATATTGACTGGTGAGTTGAACCAGTTAAACTCAATTCATCTGCATGGGATTATGCTGGGAATGAGGCAGGAAATACTTCAGTGCCCACAGTGACACTGGACACTCAAGGCTGGGACACTACATCTACCTCTGGGAGCCAAAGCCATCCTCCTGGTCAAGCAGCTAATCAGAGATCTGCTCTTATTCTCACAGCAATGAACAGAAGGGTGTGGGTGCTCTCTGGTGTTGCAGTGGCCTCTCTGACGATCCTGGATTTCCAACACTGCTATCAGAGCTTAATAATTGTGACTCAATTTGTTTTTTGTGGGGACTTGAAAATGAGAACATCACCTGTAAAATTCTCCACACAACTACAGGTATTACAGACTATACAAAGGACAGGAACACATCTATCTGTACACACAAATTTGTGTTTTTCTATCTCTGGTAAACAAAAGTTCACTTTAAAGGAGGGAAAAAAGGAAAATGGAGAGGTTTGGGAGGCAAGCAATGAATCTTGGATGCTCAGCATGTGGTGTTAGAGTGCTAAATTCAGGGAAACCAGCTTGCATCTCCCAAGCATATGCTGCTGTAACAACAGCTACAGTACAGAGAGCTGTGCTTGGAGGCACTGTGGAGTGGCAACCCATAGGGCTCCATCTGTCCCATTTCAGGCAAGGAAAGCTTATCTTTCCGCAGGAAAGCAAGCTGCAAACTGATCCAAATAATCTGGGGCTGGGGTTTCCTTGCTGGTTTATATTTTTAAGAATGAGTGGCTAGATAACCCACTGTTTTGGATCAAATTATAGATGTTCACAGTTTGACTACAATGTTCACATTCCAGCCATTAGCATCACACAGGTACTGAAGTGCTGTTATGTCCTCTGTGGCATTATGAGAAAATCCTACATAGGCAATGTGCTCTGGCTTTTTGGATCAGTCTTTTAAAAATAGTTTGAGAAAAATGCAATTTACTCTGGAATAGTAGGTGGCAGAGAAATGCACTAGGTGACCTCTCGTGGTCCATCCCTCCTGCTCTGTGATTATACAATAGTTAGAGTTCAGAGTTAAGGCTCCTCCATTTTTTTTCTTAAAAAATCTCATGAGGCTCTGAATAAAAAATTATAGTGAGTCAGAAAAGCAGAATTCATGCTCAGAATATAGCTGATATGTCCTATCCTGATATGTACCAGTACCCAGGTCATCACTTATGATGAACCTTCACAAGTTTTTCCTAACTCCTTTGCAAAACCTTGGTGTATTCTGCAATCATCAAGTGACTGCCCAGCACCCTTCCCAGGACAAATCCAGGGTGCCGGTATCGAAAATAACAGAAAAATCAAAGATTCTATTCAATTTACTCCCAAAATAATAGGAATATACTTAAAATATGATTCATTATCAGAGTTGTGGTATTGTTGCTTTAACTGCAAACACTGTCTCCCTAACCAGGTGATCTGAATGTATAGAAACATGTTCTTTCTTATGGGATACAAGCAAGTGGGTGAAATTAAGGCACAAAGATAATACCATACACCAGAGAAAGAGAACTAAGCTTTTGCTTCAAAAGCATTCTTCACAGAAGGATCTAGAGGGATTTGAAGTTTTCTCCTGAAAGTAGGTAAAAGTTACAGCTTTCATTTGAGTTTCACTTTATATTTCCAGTTCATTTCAACCCACAGCTCAAAGTGAAATTTTAGGATTTGGGAAAATGAGCAAAAACCTGAAGATGTGCATTAAAATGTCACATGCAGAAATATTCCAGTTGGGGCCTTAAGGCACAATCTGTTTTAAAGCTACAATGGAGTTTTGCAGTTTGACCTTCAAAGACTTCTTTGAAATTCCAGCCTTAAGCATCCTGTCCAGTACTGGGTCTCCATGAGGCTGCAGGACTGACTCTTTCCTTTCCTACTGCAGATCTGTCTTACGTACATTGAAATTGGAGAAGGAAATTAGATAAATGTTAAAATACCTGTCATCCCCTCATGTTTTCCAGTAGCAATACAAATTATATATAGGCATGAGGGAATTTTTTTTTTTTTTTGGCTGTATTGTGATACTGGTGACACTGAAAGAGTATTTGAGCATGACATCAAGCGTCATGCTAAAATTCATATTACATTGAATATGGATGTAGAGATAAAAGGAAGGGAGAAAAAAATATGTGGGGGAGTATCACAGTTCAGAAGCAAGCAAAGAATACAAAGAGATTTGAAGAATAATGTTTTATGTGTGTTGGGTTAAAGAACATAATGGCCTAGTTCTAAAAGCAAGAAGATCCTGTTCCAGCTCAGGATCCGGAGTAACCACCCCCAGGAATGACTTGGGGCTGAGGAGCTGCAAGGTGGGTTGCTGTTGAGGAGGGAAAAGTGTCTTAAAGGCTCTTAGATCTTGGTCCTCTTCCCACATTTTGATTTTCTCAAGGCAGCAGTCTTTTGCCTGGATAAACAGGAAAATTTCTTAGTCTTGGATATGCTCCTGTTTTTTGAAATGTTCAGGTGTGAGAGAGCTCTCTGGGCCTTTAGCAAGCTGAAATTCAAATAGAGGAGTGTTCTTTCTTACAGCTTAAGATTTCATGTGCTCATCAGAGCTTGATGAAACTTTATACATCAAAAAGAGGAAAGGTTTTTCCTTCTTAATATAAAAGTCATATGATAATTTTCAATTTAGGTTTTAAAAGAAACATCCAAAATATGTCCATAAACACAAACACGTCTTTTAGTTTTATTTCTAACTATTTAGAAGGTGTTAGGAGCTGGGATAATTTTTATTTACGTTTACTCCCATCAGCTGAATTCAGAAATAGTTAGGATTTTATCTACAGGCTTGTTTTGATGCAAAAAGATGTAAGGCGAGATGTAAAGCTTTCCACAGGAAGAGCTTCTGAGCTCCAAGGTGGAGGTTTTGGTCAAAACCAAATATGATAAAAGAGTACAGAAAGCAGAAGACACAAATCCTGCTGTACTGCATTGACAGATTTGTCCCATGTCTGAATAGAAGGACAATCTCCCCCACGATTGCAACTGCTTCCAGCAGATCAGTGCTAGGCACTGGTTCCTTCTCCCATCTTCCCTCACTGGTACTAAAGCTCCTGGTCCCATTTTACCCTAGACATGTGTTTCCCTGTCTTCCCTATCTGTTTCCTACAAAAAACAGTATTGGAAACTCTTTGTCATTACTGGTTCCTTTATTCCTTCAAATCTGGGTTTTTTTCCCTTTCTCCTGTTCCTCTGTTCAGACAGATAAAGTAGACCCAAGTCATCAGAGGTTTGGAAAAGGAGATTGGCACACCAAGGAAGGGTCTGGTCTACAACATTTCCACTGGTAACCCCACTCCAACTCATTGCATTTGAATTCTGAGCTCATAGCTCAGAATTATTCAGTGAACAAATATTAATTATTTCCCTCCTAATCAGAATCTAGTACTGTAAACTGGAGTTGGAGTCAAAAAAGAGGGTTCAACCCTTACCAAAAATGGAAAACCAACAATGTCCTCCTGTTTAGTTTAAAGTCACTAGAACAGATTTTTCCAGGTGGAAAAACACTACAGCCTCTACCAGAAGCCTTAGTGTCTTCGGTGGAGCACAGTCCTGTTCACCTGTGAGACCAGCTCCTGTTTATAAACCTAAAACCTCTTGTTTGTGCAGTTACTTAATCACTGTGAAACAGCACATTACTGTTGTCACATGGTTATACTAAAAGGAATATTTAAAAGGAAACAGAGCTTAAGGGTAAGCTAGGGTTTGGTGATCTGCCAAGCTGAAAATAGCATTTAACAGGCTTTTAATCTATTTCATAGGTTATTGTCCCCATGAGTGCTGTTATAGTCTACAGATAAGAAAAATGAGAACAAAGGGTTATTTTCACTTACAATTCAGCAGCTGCTGGTATTATTACTGTGTCATTGATAATCAAACAGAGGTACACTAATAACTGGGTCCTTTAGAGTGCAGGATGCAGTAAATATTTGTTGTTTTGAAAATAAGCAGGCTGTAGAAATTAGACTGCTCTTTCTGTCAAAGTTAGCAGATTAAATGTTCACAGGGCCAAGCACCACCATGAGAGAAATGCCTGGCATTCGTGGAAGATTTTGTTGATCTTTGCAAGATTCCTCAGGTCTGTTTGCACCAGGGAGAAAAATAGATGTTTGAAGTAAAAAGGCAATTAAAATCAAAATTAAACACATGTTTTTGCTTTTGAATCCTAATTTGTAGATGGTACATAATATACTGTTTTATACCTTAGAGATAGGCAATTACCAAAATAACCCTCTACTTGCATCTGCTTGACTTGCTGTAATTACCAGAATACACAAGGTATGAGAAGAAAATCTCTTCCATCTTTCTGCTCATCCCTCTCTTTCAGGATGGAGAGCAAGGATTTCTTCACACACTGCAGAGGACAGGCAGATGGCCTACCAAGAGGCTTTTCTTCATATTCACTAGCACAGAGGAGCTGCTGGAGAATTTGTTTTGCCTTGTAAGGACAGGAGAAAAGAAAGGAAAATTTCCCGTCCTTGCAATTTTGCCTCTTCCACAGAAACCGTGATAGAGTGTGGGTTGGGATGGCAAAATGCTTTGTCCTTACTGTCTGACAGGACTTGTTCATGCTGCTTTTGAGTGTTGTACCCTGGAGAACCTGAAACAAGAGGGGAGCACACATGGTGCAAACTTACAGGGCTGGACAGGCCTAAGCAGAGAAGAAGGGATGCTGAGAAGATGAGAAGCGTTTTATCTTTGTTGCACAGCAGGACACAGAGTGCGTGACTGCATTTAACTTAATATTAGATGTCTGCAGTGCAGACTTCACCACTGGAGCTGTCTAGAGTCCATGAGAAGAATCTGGCACTTCTAGTGCCTATGATGATTCTTTCTCATTCAGGAGAGGATGCAAAGAACAATCTCAGGGAACACAGATTCATTGCATTTATACTTAGGCCCTGCTTCTGTCCAGTAACAGTAAAGACAGAACAGCAAGCTCAGATGAGTTCATTCATTTTTGAAATGCCACCATTTTCTAGGAGACTTTGTCTCATTTTCAGATAGGTGTTAAGCACATATAAGCCTATTTCTTATTAGCAGTCAGTAGGATTTATGTTCTGAAAGGTACTACATACTTATAAAAATATTACCTAAGGTGACTTGCATTGGGCAAATGTTAAAACAGAGATAGCTGTGAGCCATAGCACACTGCTTAAACAGTGGCTTTGTTCTCCAAGGGGAGCCACACTGACCCTGAGGCCAGCAAAACTGGTTAGAGCATGATGCTAATAACACAAAGGTTGTGGGTTCAATCCCTCTATGGGCTATTCACTTCAGAGTTAGATTTGATGATCCTTGAGGGTCCTTTTCAACTCAGAATATTCTGTGATCTGTGACTTCTGTGATCTGTGACTGTCCAAACAGTGTAATAGCAGAAAAGCCCAGCTATCTCTATTTATGGGGTTTCCTTTAGACATCTTGAAATATTTAGGGGGTTCTTTGAAATTTGATGATGATAATAATAAAAATTTTTAAAAATAATAAAAATAATAATAATAACAAAAACAGGGTGTAGAAAGTCTTTCTGTTTTGCTCCAAGCTGCATGCAGTATCCACTACAACTTTCCATAGACAGGGATTTTTTTCCCTCTTAATCACCCTTTGGTTTTGTAAGTGAGGAAGGCTCAGACAGTAATAAACTGAATCTGAGCTACACATCTGCTTTTTCAAGTAGTGTTTGGTGCAGGGGCAACACTGACAGATTTCATTACAGCCCTGTTGATGTATTAACACTGTCATCTTGGATGCAGCCTGGATGAGAGAGCCCTTGAGTGAAGCTGAGAGCTTCTGATACCAACGTGGCAAATGATTCAGTGCAGATCATTATACGCATTGGCCTGTTATCTCCTCGGCGACGTGTGAGGCTGCGAGTGAGCTGTCTGCCTGCTTCATTATTTATTTTTCCTTAGCTCCAGGCTCTGCCAGTCAAGCAGCCTGGAGCAGAGCCGAGGAGCTGTTTTGGTTTGGGAGAAAGCAGTGTGAGATCACGGCACTGCCAGGGTGGAGCTCCACTCATGTTGGAGCACTCACCTTCTGCCTTTGCAGTGGAAGAGGTCAGGGATGTCACAGGACACCCCACTGGGAAGGGTGGATGGCTTGCCATCTGTGTTTCTCTGCCAAGGCTGTTACTGGGGCCATTAGCAGGCTCTGGAGTCCAGTGTTTCAGAGAGAAGATTGGCTGTGGTGATCCTGATCATCTATTGCATCTTGTGTCTGAGCAAGTTTAAGCTCTTTGGCAAGGATTAGGCCTTTCCCTGCTTCCTGCAGATAAGCACAATTATCTCTGCTTTGTAGATTGGGAAACTATAACAGGGAGATGAGGTTGTTTCCCTCAGGTCATGTTTGAAGAGCGGTAGCAGAACCGGGAATAAAAAAGAGAAATGCCACCTAGTTTTAGTCTCACCTAACACAGAAACCCAGCCACCCCAGGAACGAGCCCTCCACCAGACTGGAGACTCTGGCACCTACAGGTGAATATTTATTTATGGGAAAGTGTTTATTTATGGCAAGAACTGTGAGGACAGGACATTAGAAGCATTTCATGCAAATTGGTTGGACTGGAGCTGGTGCTCAGAGTGCACCATGCAGCACACTGAGGGCCACCCGTTGGCTGGTGCCACCAGTGCCACCACTGCCCAGCACATCCCCACGGGGACTGGAGCATGGGTCAGCTCAGGCTCCTCTGTCTGTGCCATGCCCTCACCTCCTGGACCCTGGCATTCCCTGAAAACACATCATCATCCTCAGTCGAGCCAGTCCCTTGGCTTGTGTAAACCGATAGTGCAGTCTTATTTAAGTGGAAATAGTCTGTGTGAGTCTAGCCAGGAGTCTGGTTTGTACCTCTCACAATAGGCTTTAGCTTTAAAAAGCCAGAGTTTTTCTGCTTGTCAAAAAAAGCAGACAAAAGCTCAGTCTCTGACAAGAGCTCTCTATAAGCTCCAGCAGCTGTTTGATTTCAACTTTGCCCATGAAGAAAGCTGTATTGTAGAGCAGGGTGGGGATAACTTGTGTCAAAAGCTTTTCAAAAGTTACTTTGAAAGCATATTTCATCTTGAAAATTTAAGTGGCTTATCCAACTTGTGGTAGCTGGAATCAGCTTTCCTTATATTGATGCGGGGTGTCCCTCAGCTAGTCATCACAGTTCAGCTGAGGCAGCAGTTTGGGGACAGCAGAGGAGCCAACACTGCTGGGAATGTGTGTGTCGTGACATGCCACAGCCCTGTGAAGGGTGTAGGCACTGCATGCCTTCTCCTTTTGTCCCTGGAGGTCAAAACTGAGCCTGGAGCTGCAGCAGAAGGTGAGGTTGGTGGGCTTATCTGAGCCCCTGTGCTAACAGAGCACAAACTGCCGGGAGGTTTGGCAGTTTGGATAAGAAAATCCATGTCTGGCGTCATAAGGGTGTTTCATCTGAGAATTCATAGTGAAACAGCCTGGAGACGCTTGTACACATCCCACTGCATCCTGCATGGCTGTACCTACTGTTACAAGCCCTTTATTGTGAGTAGGGTTAGTTTGCTTCCTAAGTGCTGTCTGCAATCCTTTCCTTTCCCAGCCAAACCCAACCAGATGCCAATGTGTGCTGGATATGGAGGATTATTGATGGAAGCTGAGCAAGACACCACATGTGGCAAGCTAATTAGGGGGATCCCAAAACAGTGAATATCCATGGTAAAATTTCGATGAATAGAGCCCAGGGGAGTAAATTCTCAAATCAAACGTGCAGCTTGCATTGGAAGTGGAGGAGAAGCTGAGTAACTGAGCTCTGCACGTCAAGTGGAAATCTCCTTCTGTACACATTAAGGCTGATTGTTTGCTGAAAATGCCTCACAACTCATTCGATAAAAGCAGCAAATAATCACTGTTTGTGAAGAGGAGAAGGGGAAATGTGCATTTAACACTTTTCAACAACTCCCCTAATGCTGTTAGGGCATTTGTCTATTTTTGCACCGATTTAAAAAATGCAGTCCCTGAAGGTCACTCTTTAGGAAAGGCCTTAATTAAGATTTCTGCCTGCAGCAAATTGTATGAAGTATAATACATCACGCTGTAGCAACCCAGATACAGATCATTGGCTACCTTGATCCAGTCATGTGGTATGAGCAAATATTACCATTTTCTTATCATCAAGGATCATTTTACAATGTGAATAAAAAAATTAGCAGTATCTAGGTTTTCTTGAAATGTCCATGAAAAGATAGAAAAATGTCTGCAATTCAGGCTAAATAAAGCATTTCTGTTAGGCAGTGAAGGTCAAATGGAGACATATACTTTACTGAGAAAAATGCAAATCTTCTTTGCATCATAAATATTAAAAACAATACTGTTTAAAAGGTCTAATTTATTTTTATTGAATTAATTTCCTTCCATCTGTTTTTCTGCTCTTTCCCTCTGGAGCTCCAAGGGCTATCCTTCCCAAACCAAGGACAAATCTTCTCTGCCTTCCGAGTCTGAAAGTTCAGTGTGGATGCATTTCCAATTCAGAACTTTTAAGCCCTTTTTTTCCAAACCACCCAAAGTTCTGCCTATGTTCAAAGGCAAAAGACTCAGTACCACATTCCTGAGTCCATCTCTTTAACCCCTTCCACTCTCACTGAAAACCTCCCCCCACAGCTCATTATGGGAGAGCCCCTATGCATTCCAGAGGTTGCACATAGACACAAAAGCTCCTTCTTCAGAGACAGCTGCAAGATAATTTCCTTTCTACAACTGCCTCAAAACGAGGTTGTAGTGAGGTGGAGGTTGGTATTTTTTTTTCCAGGTAACAGAATGAGAGGAAATGGCCCCAAGTTTCATTAGGGTAGGAGACTGGATATTAGAAAAAAAATCTTAACAGAAAGAGTGGTTAGACATTGGAACAGGATACCCAAGGGAAGTGGTGGAATCATCACCCCTGCTAATGTTCAAAAATAATGTGGATATGGCATCTGGGGGCATGGTTAAGTGGTGACATACAGCAATGCTAAATTAACACTTGGTTTCAATGATCTTAGAGGTCTTTTCCACCTCAACAATTCTCTGATTCTAAAATCAGTACCATAACAGACACCCTTTCAAGTTTTCAAACTTCCATTTCTATTCAGCAAAAGATCTTCCATTTTTGCTTCTGTCCATGCACCATTATCCAAATAAATCTTTTAGTTTCTGCCCTAGATAAGCTGTCTTCATAATGAAAAGGAGCCTATTTTGGATTGTTCTTACTTCCCAAGAATAAAGTATTTTCCGTTCAGATGCATTTAGGAATGCTTATAAGCTGGGAAAAATGTAAGTACTCACCTGTTTTTAATGATGGTGCCTGTGAAACCTCCATCCTATTGCCAGGAGTGAGGAAGACAGAGGTGCTTATTAGTGGAAAGGGTGAGTGGTGTAATTAAACATGAACCAAAACCAAGCATTGCTCTCAACTGTCAAAGACTGACTTATTGGGGACGCTTGAATTAGGGGAGGGGACTAGGAAAAATCATACAACTACTGATCCTCTTTCCCCCACGCAAACTACAAGGCAGCTTCAAACCAAGCCGCAGTGGCAGGTTGATCGTGGAGTTTGTTTTCAGATGGAATTAGCTGTCAACAAGACAGGAGGATTTCTGTCTCCCCACTTTGAAACTGGCAGCTTTCGAGGGGGAGGAGGAGTGAAATCAAAGCCCTCAGTAGCTGTGATGTTTCCCTCCACTCTCTCATGTTTGTTCTCAGCACTGCTGATGCCCCGCCTCATCCCAAAGCAGAAATTACTAAGAACTAAGGAAAAAAAAATTCTTGCAGATTTTCCTTCATAGCCAGAAATATCCCTGAATACAAATTTTCTTTTAAGTCTTCTCATGAGTAGTCCCACATTACCTCAGTAATACTTCTGCCCAAAGATTAGCATTTCCCAACTAGCTGTCCTTCCTCTTTCCACTACTGCATGGCTGCAGTGTTTTAGAGTTTGTTTTCACTGTAACAGCTGCACTTACAAGGAGCTGACTTTTGCAGGCACATTCCTGGGTCACGTCCTCAGAATGCCTCCAGAAAATGCATGGCAGTTTTTGGGGATAGGCACACATCTCTCACAGATCACACTTTTTCCTGGGAAGACCTGGGATCACAAGTTGCCAGCGTTAGCCTAGTGTGCACCAGGAGCACAATGCTCTGGAAGGTCAGCACAAGCTGAATTTGTAAGGAGCTCACCAGCACGTCTTCCAAAACATCTGCTATTCTCAAAATGTTTGGAAAGGCAAGGAGGAAAGTGCATTCATAGGGACTGTCACCTGCATGGGGCTATATCCCAAGTAAGAGCTTATCACTTCTCTGAATTGCAGAGAGATTACTGCTTACTCTGCATAATATAAACACTTGAAAGGAAAAGGAAAATGGAAAAATATCTTCTTATTCTTTATAACTGGAACTTGTTCTAACATTTTCTTTTTTTATTTCTATTGGAGGAAGGCATTTCTCTTTAACAGCTGTCAAGTCAGTGAGGAATAATTTAGTGTTTTAGCCTTGTGCATCATAAAAGGCCAGTAATCAACCACTCCCAGAGTCCTCGTAGCATATAATATTGCATCTTTTTAGGGCATGGCAGCATAGGTGGCCTTGAGAATGTGAATGTGAAAAACAGCAGTGTGTATTTAAAAGAGGCCTGTCTTTAACAGAAACAGACAGTATTCTTCCTTTCCTGATAGGCAAAATACCCCTGTGATACAAAGCAGTTAGAAACAGATGACAGTAGCATTTCAAAGCAGTCAAGAGTGCAGTAGCCTAACTACCTTCTTGTCTTTCTTTCATTATTTAACTTCACTGTCATGTTGAGAGAGGGTTTTAGTAAATGTCATGCTGCCACAAAGATGAATGATGGGTGGATAGATAGATAGTTAGATAGATAGATAGATAGATAAATAGATAGGAAAGTCTTCACATGAGAAAGAGGCAGTTTACCTATGACTTTCTTGCATGTCACTTCCCAAGCTGATTTTCAAGGATTTTTTTCTCCCCTTTGCAGCCGAGTGAGAGAAATATAGCCTGCACATGAAAGATAATATTGTCCTGGGAAATATCGAGTGGATTAATGTATTTCCACTGAAGCTAGCAGGAAATTGTGTTTCAGTTTGTGCTTATGTGCTTATTGTGAATACGTCATATTGAGAACAATTTGTTAAACAAGAAACATAGGGTGTTAAAAAAAATCTAAAGGGACAATAAACTGGAATGTCAGGTTCTATAATAGACTTGATGTGTATCTGTATTGTCAATAACCCTGATGCCAACGCTGACTCCCTTCATCCTTGTTTTATAATGAAACAAAGAAGACTGTGGTTTTGCAAGTTATTTATGGTCCACCTCTAAGATTTCCTATACTTGTGGAACAAACTATTGATGGGACCTCAGACTTACTCACTACTGCAGCTGGCTGAGATGTTTCCATAGCCACCACCTGCCTCTGTGCAGGAGCCTTCCTAGGATTCTGAAAGCTAATTCAACAGCAAGAAGGCTTGGCAGCATGCAATTAAAGTCTCTCCTACTTACGAAAGCAGACCTTGTCCTTTTGGTGTAATTTCTGTGTGTGCATGTGTGTGCATATATATACATGTTTTATATATATATGTGTGTGTGTGTATATATATGTGCGTGTGTGTGTAGATATACATACATACTTATATATATATACATATATATGTATATATACATACATACACACATATATACAGCCAAGGAACCAAAAGTAACCAAAGGGTAGAGGGTCTGGTTCTTCTCTTTTTCCTTTGAAAGCTGAATATTTTGCTTCAAACCACTGACAGCGGATCTGTATTGACACTTTGATCTCTCAGTGTTTATGCTGGGGTGTGTGTCAGTGTTGAGTAGTAGTTTCTCTCTGTAGGTGACACCTTTAAATGAGAGTTTTTCCTGCTACTGAAGTGTCTGATCCTGTTTCCATGGAAACCAAGGTCAGATTATGGGAGAAAGGTTTAGGGCATATTTTTTCCTTAATTACTTTAAAATCTCACCTTATTTTCATCTTTCTGCTGTCCAATTCTCACAGAAGAGAAAGTGAATTTGTTCTGTTCCTATCTGTTATTTATGTAGTACCATCTCCATGTGGGTGTACAGAGACACACATGCCATAGCTTGCATGTCATTTAACAGAGGGAGCCTTAATTGAACTTCAGGTTGAGTTTTCTCTTGCTCACATATCTGTCTTCAGCTTTAGAAGCATAATAAGAAATATGATTCAATGCAACATGAGCAGCACCAAGTTATAAGAGTGCTGTAGTTTTGACTGCTCAGCAGTAGAGACAAATTCCTCTGACATTGGAAGTAAAATAATTACTCCAGACCAGGGTCGTTGCACCATGCAGGGCAGTTGTAAGGATCACTTCCCAGCTGCATCATCAGTTAAGTTCAACCTTTGTCATTCTTCCTTCATTCCTTCCTTCCACAGAAAAAATTACATATTTCTAAGGGGGCCAGAGAAAAAGAAATTCTACCTGCTACTCAACAGTTTGAGGATATGGCATTGAGAAAGTGGCCTATGTCACCACTGGAAAATAGACTGGAAAACTTGTCACCACAAGAAATAAATTACTAGAGCTGATAGTGTATGAAATTTTATGTGTTTGTGACGAGCTCTGTCTCAGCTAATGCCAGACATGGGGTCTGAAGTTCTTTCTGCAGTGAAATGATAAGGCAGACAGACACTTCCAGAGGGAGTCAGCCCTGTCCTGAGCCAGAGGTATTCAAGGCAATTAGCTTAAACACTGACCTTTTAGGTAGATAAGACTAGACAAAACAGTAGGGTAGGATTTCAAAAATAGACACTGAGCAGTACAGAAAAGAAATTGATAGAGATGGCATGTACACTGAAAAAATCCTTCTTACAAATATATTTGTATTGGAACCAGTGCTAATATACAAATATATCTGTATTGGAACCAGTGTTAAATCTGAGATCTGGCCTTCACAAATCTAATGTCTCACATTAACTGCATTTCATATTTATCCTTCTCATATCCTTTTATGACAAAATAAAAGTATTTTTACGGATCTATCCATACAAAATATTTATCTTTCCTGAATAACACAGCAAAATATCTTTTTCATTAAAAAAATACCAACTGATTTTTTTGGAAGGGGAAAAAAAGAAAGTTTTTTCTCTGCTTTCATGCTGGTTGGCAGGAATTTTTATGCCTTGGTTTTTTATTTTATCCTGAAACTCATATAGCTATCAAGGGCACACTCTACACTGCAGTCAGTGTATAAAAAAGCAATTAAATCCCTCCTGGGTGTCAAAAAGTAACCTGGCTGTCAGCACTGTATGTGCAGACAATCCCACATCAGTCGGAGATATCAGAGGTTGGATCAAGGGAACAAGGTAAGAGAAATGAATGTAAGAGGTTGACAGTTGAACCCATGTAGGTTCCTTAAATTTGCACCCAGCCGAGGGAATGGACATTTGGATAAAATTTTTGGGGGAGAGGATAGAGGCTCTGGGTGTTTTTACTTGCCTGGGATCTAGCTGGTGTGAGGCAAGAGAGACGAGTGCTGGGCCCATCTATTCCACCAGGTAAGTGGTTCACCTCTGCAGAGCTGAGTGTGTAAGCACACAAGAGGCTTCCTCTGTGCCTCTGTCCTTTATAGATCCAGGGATAAATGAAGACAGTCACAGCAAACAGGTATGGGTCAGACTCTGTAAGTGTCCATTAGCTGGCTGTGGATGAGGATAAACCATCCTCGGTGTCTCTGGGTAAGTGTGATTGACTGCCAGCACGTCTTGTCAGGCTGCCCTGGAGACCCTGCCCTGTGTTTCAGCTTCCTCCCTGCAAATGCTCAGCTGAGTCAATCTTCGATACAAGAAACTAGTTAAGGTGAGTGTCCTCAGATCACTGAGCTGGAAAAGCATAGCAAACCCTCTTGCCTGCTGAATGAGCATTAGGCTCAGCCAGAGCCAGACCACGGGAGCAGCGCAGAGAGCTTTTGCTGAAAGCTGCATCACTTGAATGTTGAGCTACTGTATTAATTAATTGAGTATGCAAGTCAGGGTTTTCCAGACACTAAATCAACTTCATAACAGGTTATTCATGAATAATTTCAACCTGGTTTTCCATTATTAATAATTATTTGTACAATAATATGACATCAAAAGCCCTAATAAATGTAAGGTTTTATTGTGCTGGACACTCTACAAACAACGTAATAAGGGGCAAGCTGATAAGTCTTTTTAGTGGGTTGAATGAATTGATCAGCATTACCTGGAAAGACTCTCTATCCATAATAGGATTTCAGTGTAGAACTGCCTAAGGGTGAAGTGTCCCAACTCTATTTCCAGAGGAACCATAGCTCTTTCCAAGATGCCCAGAAATACCAAAAAGAGGGTCAGGATGACATGACACTGCCATGAGGGCAAAAGGTGGCTTTTGGTAAAAGGGGAGACATGGGATCCTAAAGCTGTCAGGTGTGGGTGCAAGACAGACTAGAAGGC
>VYZP01073145.1:6784-33637 GCA_013400635.1 Hypocryptadius cinnamomeus | reverse complement strand
GGGAGGGGCCGCCCCGGGGCACGCCGGGAGTTGTAGTCCCCGCGCCGGCCCGGCAGGGGGCGCCCGGCGGCGGGAAGCGCGCGGGAAGGCGCCGCATTGGTATGCAAATGAGCCGCTAATGAGCCGGGTAATGACGCCCTTAATGAGCTGAGGGGCGCGTTCCCCCTCCTCTCTCTATCCTCAGGGAACCCTCCCTTATCTGGCGCCTTTCCGCGGGCAGCGTCCCGCGCATGGAATAGCCCTAATTAACCGGCCCTTCTGGCTAATTAATCAGCCCTTCGGGCTAATCACTACCGCCGGCTAATTACCGACAGCAATGGGAGCACAGGTGGGATGTCCCGCCAGATTCCCCGGAGAGGACAGAGGAACTAATAATTGGAATAGAGACACCCCAGCAAAAAGGATGTGAACTGACTGGAATCAATCAATTAATCAATTAATAAATAAATATAGACACACCAGGGGAGGGGCAGATCCCAGATAACCGCTCCCAGGGGGCATGTTCCTTAGGGAAACAGCCCCCTCCCGGTGCAGCCAGCCCAGGGAGCAGAAGAGCCAAGGAGGAACGGGGAGGGTGACAGGGATGTGTGTGTCCCCAAAGCACAGCCAGTGTCCCCAAAATTCTGCTCCCAGAGGTGTCTGTGCACAGCCAGTGTCCCCAAAACTCTGCTCCCAGGGATGTGTGTGTCCCCAAAGCACAGCCAGTGTCCCCAAAACACAGCCAGTGTCCCCAAAGCACAGCCAGTGTCCCCAAAATTCTGCTCCCAGGGATGTGTGTGTCCCCAAAGCACAGCCAGTGTCCCCAAAACTGCTCCCACGGGCTGAGGCTCCTGTGCATCCCCTCCCCCTGAGCTGCCTCCCTTTGTCCCCACGGTCTGTAGCCCCGGATTTTGGGGTGATTTCCTCACATATGTGTGAGGAAGGGCTTAAGGGCTCTCCTGCTAGCAGCACAACTGATAAATCTGTTGCAAATCTCTGCAAGACTGGTATTCAGTTGGACAAACTCAGACAGAGACTGCCTTGGAGCCAACAAATACGTTTTTTTTTTTTCTTTCATACTGATTAGTTTAAAATCTGCAAACAGTCATCCCAGCATTACATGAAGTCCCCAAATGTCCCAGTGACAGCACGGCCTGGTGGGACCCCCTCCCTGTTTGGGGGCCACAATCACCATCAAAAATAAACCTCACGATCAGAGGATTTGAGAATTTGAGTCTTGACTTGGTTATGGATTATTTGGGTTCCAAAAGCTGGTTCCAGCCTCACCAGTGTGGATTTTGGGGGGTGAATATTGTATTTGTGGGGTTCCCAGACAAAGGAAGGAATGATGAATCTGACTCCATGTTCTTAGAAGGCTAATTTATTATTTTATGATATTATATTATATTAAAGAATACTAAACTAAATTATACTAAAGAATACAGAAAGGATACAGACAGAAGGCTAAAAAGATAATAATGAAAAACTCTGACTCTCTCCAGGGCCTCAACACAGCTTGGCCTGAACTGGCCAAAGAGTGAAAACAATTTACATGAAACCAATGAAACAATCACCTGTTGGATAAACAATCTCCAACCACATTCCAAAGCAGCAAAACACAGGAGAAGCAAATGAGATAATATTGTTTTCCTTTTTCTCTGAGGCTTCTCAGCTTCCCAGGAGAAGAACCCTGGGCAAAGAGATTTTTCCAGAAAATGTGACTGCCACAGGTGGCTGCATCGGTTTTCTGCCCCCACAGCAGACGGACAGATGTGACAGCTGCTCTGCTGTCACCATCACCCCCCCTGTGATGTGGGGGTGCCTTTTTGGGGTGTCTTTTGGTCCCCAGTGGGGACAGGGGAGCTGAGCACGAGCAGTGGTTGCCCCAGGATGGGCAGTGCCCGCTGCCTGCCTGGGTCACCCAGGGCGAGTGGCAGTAGCACAGGAGTTTGTGAGGGGGTGTCAGTGTGGCAGGGTGTCTGTGAGTCCATCATTAGCCTTGGGGGTGATGGATTTTAATCAGCAATGTCCAGTCTTCACCCAGTGCCCCTCTCTGTGTGCCTTGGCAGGTCCTTGCAGGGAGCTCCAGAGCCCTGCCCCACCCCGGGAGAGATGATCTGGTCACTGGCTGAATGCAGACACAAAACCTGCTCAGCCCACCCATCTGAGGAGGGGAAAAACCTTCTTGGTCTACACTGAGTGTCCTTTGCTGGATGCCCCTGGATCCCTGGAAGTGCCCAAGGCCAGGCTGGACAGGGCTTGGAGCAGCCTGGGATAGTGAAAAGTGTCCCTGCCATGGCAGGGGGTGGAACTGAATAAACTTTAAGGTCCCTCCCAACCCAAACCATTAGGGGATTCTATGAAATAAAATAAGTAATAAGACAGAAAGTAAATTTTTAAAAGCTGGAGTTGCTTACCCAGCAGTGATGGAATCGAGGATTCTATTTACTGCTCTAAAACCTCCTTCCCCCCTGGGTTAGTTCTCACTGTAGTTTGCAGTGGAGCTCAGTGCATATAGAGTAGAATTACAGAATCCTAGACTGGTTTGGAGTGCAAAGAACGTTAAAGCTCATCTAGGTCAAAGCTCCTGCCATGGGCAGGGACACCTTCTACTATCCCAGCTTACTCCAAGCCCTGTCCAACCTGGTCTTGAACACTTCCAGGGACCCAGGGGCAGCCAGAGCCTCTCTGGGCACCCCTCTTGGACCCAAACCATGCCGTGATTCTGTGGCTGATCAAAGCCCAGCGCTGCTGCGGGGTGGCCGCTCTCGCATCCCCCGCAGCCGCCTTGTCCCTTTGGCGCTGGTGACCAGCTTTAATCCCCTGGCACGCTTGGCTGAGCACTCCCCACCCCCTTGCAGCCGCCTCCTATTGCAGGAAGGAGCGCAGGAGCTTTTGCCTCACTTTTCACAGAGCTTTCAGCAGCTCCAATGTCATTGCCTTGGCGACCGGGACGCTACTCCGGGGTAGTGCAGTGAATAACGTAGATCCTCAATCCCAGGCCACTCCTGTCTGCAGGAGACCTCCGGGGGAGCTCAAAACTCAGGTAGGAGGAAAAAAAAACCCAAAAAAACCTACCAAAGGAAACCCCTCACTCTGGGAGTGTGTGGGTTTCTGGATGACGCGGCTGGAGGATGATTTGCGGCAGGGTTGTGACACAATGTTGAAGTGTCTTGGAAAGTTTGCTCCTGAGTGGCTTAACTCCGGAGTGAGAGCATTTTTGGAGGAGCCTTGAATGGGAGAAGCAATGGAGGGGCTGGATCTTGGTGGGATCCTGGGCTCAGGTCCCTGTGCAGGGAGGGAGGGGGAGCTGCCTCAGCCTCCTGCCCCATCACTGCTGGCAAGAGAGGAATTCTCTCCAACCTGCCTCCCCCTTGGAGAAAAATTATTGACAAGCTGCTGGACCCCACAGAGGGGTCCTGAGATTGAAAGAGTGCTGCAGGAAAGCTCACTGGCTCTGCATTGCTTTTACAAAGCTCATTTTGCAGGTGTGAATTGAACAGTCTGGGATAAATCAATGATAGCACAGGGCAGCGTTGGCACTGTGGGACTGGCAGCATTTTTTTTAGACATTAAGTTGTTTGCTGTGGGCTGGATGAGCCTGATGGGTCTCGTTGTGAGGAGGAGAGAAAGGCCAGGGCCACTTCCCAAGTCATGGAGCAGCTCTGTGTGAGAGGTGGAAACAGCTCTCAGAATTCCTGCTCTCCCAGAGAGCCCTTAGGAATTACTTATAGCCCTGCTACATCAGGTTTGGGCATTTATTTCCCTTTCAGGTGGCTGCAAAATGCTGTCATGTTTCCTTCTGGGCTGTTGGAGTGGCAGGATAGCAGTGAATAACAAATTCTGGGCATTTCTGGTGCTAAACCCGAGCCCTAAAGTTGATAGTGAGCTCAAAGATGCTCCTTCCAGAGAGTGCAGAAACTCAGTGGGCAAACTCAGCCAGTTCCCAGCAAGGCTGAGAGCCCACGGTGCCCTTCACCGTCCTCATTGTGATGGAAAAAGTTGAGTTTATAATCATTCCAATAATGTATTCGACCTTATTAACCATTCTAATATTTATTAGAGTTTCTATTTTATTTATTATGTGACCTCTGTGGTCACAACACGTGAGTGAGGCGTGGTTGGATGGACTGAGGTTCATCTGCTCTGCTTCTCCAGGGAGTTATTCTCCTGTGTTGGGGTGGTTGTAGGGACCTTGCTCCCTGCTTTTCCTTCTCCCTCTGTCTCTGGGGCTAGGTTTTTTCACAGCACCGTGGAAAACTGAGTGCGTGGAGCTCTTCCATGCTAATCTTTGGGAATTATTTCAGTGGCCGTTCACAGGGAAGCTCCATGGGCAGAGGGCACCGGAGCCGGGTCCCACATCCCGGGGGTGGCAGCCCCGCCACGGGCTCAGCCGGTCCCACGGGGCTCAGAGGTGAGGGATCCCCTGTTGGCAGGTTTTCTCTGCCCGCTGCCGGGCTCTTTTCCCGTGTGCAGCCTCCCTGCAATGCCCCGGCTAGCAACAGAGGGAAGCAGCAATCCAGGGAATGCTGGAGTGCAGCTTTCCCAAAGAACGCTGGCAAATCCCACCGGCAACCCCGGATCCCAGCACCAGCCCCCTGGTTTGCACTTTTTGGTCTTTTTTTCCCTTAGAAACCTGCAATAAAACTAATGCAAGTCCCTCCCGAGCTGCGCCAAGCATCCCCCACTGCCTCCCTGCCATGTGGAGGCGGGAGGGATGGAGAATTCCTCGCTGCACCCTTTTCCTGGGAGACTTTAACAAGCAGTTTGGGTTCTCTGCAGGTGATAATCCTCCTGGGGGAGTCTGGCTGGAGAACTCTTGCTGGAAGAAGTGAGGATGAACCCCCAGGTGTTCCCTCTGGTGACAGCAGGGAGCTGAGCTGGGCTGTGGCTGCTCCTGAGCTCAGCCCCAGGTGCCATTTGCTCAGCCTTGGGCACAGAAGTTGCATCCAATCCACCAGGAATGCTTCCAGAGCAATGCAGAATTAGGCTCTAAGGCTCTTCCCAATTTACCTTTGATTTTGATGTTGCACAAAGCTCCCACTGCTTCCCACAGGGCGACCTTTCCTTCTGCAGGACCTCACCATCACAGTGCTTTCCCAGCTTCCCAAATGTGAATGCCTCCAGCATTCCCTGAAATGGGGCTCTACGTGGCACCTCCTTTCAGAGGGAATTAGAATAGCACCAGACAAATTTGGGGGCACCCTATTTGTAGGTAAATTGGTTGGTAAATTCTTTACCAATCCAGGTGCTTGGTGCTGGGCTGGCACTCCTGATGCAGAGGTGATGAGCAGGGATCAGAGCAGCAGGGATGTGCTTTAACAGCACCCACCACCCCAGCTTCCCTTTGTACCCCTTGGTTCAGAGCTCAAACACGACAAAACGCTGGCCTGGCTTTGCACACCCACGTGGTGCTTTGAGAGAGTGAAAGGGAACTTCCGAAACGCCCTTAAAATAGTCAGATTTTTTTCCTTCTGAGAAAGAGAGCAGCCACGTGATTAGACCTGGTGTCACCCGTGCTGACCACACAGCTGGGGCGGTGCAGAGGGCTTTCTCCGCGGGAGGAAAGTGCTGGCCACTTCCTGAAGCTGCTCTAGGCCAGGGAAAGCAGCATGGAAGAAGGGTAAGAGCACCAGCAGTCCTGTTCTCTCACCTGTGTCTGTTCTAGGCTTCTCTCAGAGCTGCCCGTGGGTGCTTTCGTTTCTCTGTGTGTCACACGTGGGGTGAGGAGGGATGGGAGGACATCAGACTCTGCTTTTAGCTGTCCCTGACATGGGACCCGTGGGGAATGAGCCCTCCTGTTCCCTCCTGTGCCCTCCTGTGTGTGGGAATTCCTCCAGGCAGGGTGGCTGCGGATGCTGTGTTTTGTCGAAACTGGCAGGGAAAGCTTCCCTGCTTTCATTTTAACTCTGTCCCCTGCAGCCAGCCGGTCCCCAGCTGAGTCCCAGGGGCCCTGGCCTCCCGAGCATCCCTGGCTCAGACAGCAGCTGCCCTGCACTCCCGCCCAAAAGGCAGGAAGTGTCGAGTTTTCGCTATGAGATGTCGCAGCTGAGATGGAATGCTCACACCAGCGTGGGGAAGAGGGACAGCCAGATGTGCCTGGGGGTGTCAGCCAGGGCAGGGAAGAGGTCCTGCTGCTTGCAGGGAGAGGTTGGGGGAGGAGGATGATGGTTGCCCAGAGGGGAAGGCAGCACGAGGCTCAAGATGGCTCCGTGAAACTTCCGGCTCCAGCTGCTGGGTCTGAGAGGCTCTGGGCACACAGGAGAGCTGGGCTGGGCTGCTTTCCTCCAAGAATCCTCGTGCAGGGACAAAGGGAATGGACTGGACTGAGCGTGGCTCTGGTTATGACTGTGCAGCAGCGTCCAGGAGGCTTTGGGTGAAAAACGGGTTCATTCTGCTGAGCTGGGCTCATCCCTGCCTGCTGCCCTGGCTGCACTGCTGAGGCTGTGGGCACTGTCCCCCAGCGTGGGCCATCGGGGTGTCCAGTGCTGTGGTCACTCATGATGGGGGGCTCTGAGTGTCCCCCACAATGGTTCTGGGGGTCTCTGGTCCTCTGTGTCCCCTACGATGGCCCCTGGGGGTCTCTGGTCCTCTGTGTCCCCCACAAGGGACCCTGGGGTCCCTGACCTGTGTGTCCCCTGCCATGGGCTCCAGGGCTCTCTGGTCCCTGCTGTGCTGGTGGGATGGAGTTGGGATGGAGGGATTCCTTAGACAGCTGCTTTGTGGAGTGAGATGGCACAGCATGGCACAGCACAGCATGGCACAGCATGGCACAGCACAGCACAGCATGGCACAGCACAGCACAGCACAGCATGGCACAGCACAGCACAGCATGGCACAGCACAGCACAGCACAAAATGGCACAGCACAGCACAGCATGGTACAGAACAACACAGCACAAAATGGCACAGCACAGCATGGCACAGAATGGCACAGCACGGCACAGCACAGCATGGCACAGAATGGCACAGCACGGCACAGCACAGCATGGCACAGCACAGCATGGCACAGCACAGCATGGCACAGCACAGAATGGCACAGAATGGCACAGCACAGCATGGCACAGCACAGAATGGCACAGCACAGGACAGCACAGCACAGCACAGCACGCTGGCAGTGCTAACCCTGCTGTTTCCCTTTGGCCCAGGGTGATCTATCCTCTGTTGGACTCCCCTGCTGTGAAGATGTCCCAGTCATCCCCAGCTGATGAAGGCCCCACGTTCGAGCACCTCTGGAGCACGCTGTAAGTGGGGTAGGCTCATTCCCCACGGGGGGTGTGCAGAGGCAGCCGTGGCTCTTTGACAAAGACAAATTTCCTTCTGCATCCTCTCTTTCCACAGAAACCTTTGCCACCCGGCAGATTTGGCTCTCTGGTTTCAGATTCTGCTCAGGGCAGTCCGTTTGCCATGTCTGTCTCATGGGTAGCAGCTCCTTCCTGGCTGCAGTGCTCCAGGGCAGCATGGGGACGGTGTCAGGGCCAGAGCAGAGCTCCCCTCAAGCTGGGATCCTTAATTCCAAAATTAGACATCTTCCAGCCCCACCAAGATGTTTGCAAGTCTTCTGGTCTTCGAGCTTCATGCTCTGATCCAGCAAGGCAAAAAGATTGTGCTTAATTTAATCTTCTTCCTTCCTTCCTAAAGACACCCCAAGGTGACAGATATGCTGGAGTAGCTGGGTGGATGCAGAATTTCCTACATCTGCTCTGCCAGGTGGAAATAAAAGCAGAGGATGAAGGAAGAAGTTGGGAAAGGGACAAGGTTTAGGGGACTGTGAGTTTCTGGGGGGGTGCTGGGGAGCTGGGAGATGACTGTGCCCTCACCTCCTGCTCAGGGAACCAGACAGCACCTACTTCGACCTGCCTCCAGCCAACCCCAGCAGCAGCAATGAGGTCTCCAACAGCACAGAGGTCACGATGGACGTGTTCCAGATGAGAGGCATGACTGACTCGGTGATGGTGAGTGTGCTCAGACAGCAGGGATGGGGACCTGAGCTGCCCACACACTTGATTTCCCCACAGGAGTGGGCTGGGGGCTCTGGGGGAGGCACTGAGGTGTTTGCTGGTTCATAAACCAACCTTGCTGGCACTGGTGGAGGGTTAATCAATGGCACAAGGGTCAGTGAAACCGTGGCTATTTATTGTTAGATAACATCAGTGCAGGCAGCAGCGGGGCCCCGGAGCTCTGGGGCAGTACCTGGACAGCAGCAGTGTCATTTGCTTCGGGACAAAAGCCATTTGTGAGCTGCTGGAGGGGCACGCCGAGCTCGCAGCTCTGCTCCCAGCACAGCCCCAGCTCCGTGCCGCTGCCTTTCCTGCCAGAAGCCTTTGCTTCTTCCTGAGACGAAGTCTTGGGAAAGCATCGCGGCCGTGCGAGACATCCCGGCCGCTTGTTCGTGTTCGGCGGCGCCCGGGAGCATCCCTGAGGCTGCCCTGGCTGTTGGCTGCATCTACCTGCGGGGAGTCGCTGTTTCCCTCCGGAAAGTCGCTGTTTCCCTCCAGAAAGTCGCTGTTTCCCTCCAGAAAGTCGCTGTTTCCCTCGCCGACAGCTTGCCTCCCCTCCCCCAGCCCCTTTTCCCTCGCTTTCCGCTCGCTTTCCCTCCCTTCCCCGGCCTTTCACAGCAGGCAGGAGCTGGGCAGAGCGCTGCTAATTGTGGCTGTGCCCCTCGCTGAGCGAGCCTCGCCTTTCCCCTCGCTCCCGCTGTGAGCAAAGCCGAGCCGGACGGGGCCGGAGCAGCCTGGGGTGCGCGACAAGGAGTGCTCTGGTAACGGGATAGGGAGAGGCTGTGGAGGGACCACTCAGTCCATGCTGATTCCCGATGTTCTTGGCACACATCGGTGCCACAGCGGGACTGGTGCTCGGTGGCACTGAGCAGGTCACCCCAGTGCTCTGTCAGGCATTATCCCTAACTATTCCTGTCTGTCCCTCTAGATGTCCATCCATCATCCCTCCATCCATCCATCCATCCATCATCCATCCATCCATCCCTCCCTCCATCCCTCCATCCATCATCTGTCCATCCATTCATCCATCCCTCCATCCATCCATCCATCCATCATCCATCCATCCATCCCTCCCTCCATCCCTCCATCCATCATCTGTCCATCCATCCATCCATCCATCCATCATCCATCCATCCATCCATCCATCCTCACCCATGTCTGTCTATCCATCCATCCAAAGACAACTCCATCTCCCAGACACGGAGCTCTCTCAGAGCCACTGCCCTGCCTGGTCAGTGCCAGGGTGGGCACCTCAGTGTGCTGGTGACAGGTGCCAGCCCAGCAGGCCTCCAGCCCCGTGTGGCTGGAAGAAGCTTTGGGGAGTGGGATCTGGACAGGTTTGGTGGTGGAGCTGGACCCCTGCTCTCCCTGCAGTGGGAATGGTTGGTATCGCCCAGTCCATCACTGGGCAAGCTGGGGCCTGCCCTGTGCTTTAATGAATAGTCATGAGGGACAGAAGGGGTGGGCCCCGTTTTGTTGTTGGATGCAGCGAGTTGACAGAACTAAGGGAGATGAAAAAAGCAAAAAAGCCAACAGACGGCGGCACACAGACGGGTGGCCGGCGCAGCATCCCTGGCGCTGCCCGCCCGGCCCCGCTCCCGCTCCTTCCTCCCACCGCCACCCCTCCCCGGCGGCCGTCCCGACCCCATGACTCCCGTGCCGGGAGGCTTCCCCGCGCTCCGTGAGCCCCGAGACGACTAAAATGCTCTACATCAGCGACCCGATGCAGCATTACACCACGGTAGGTGCTGCTTGCTTTGCTTTGATGCTCCTCTTAGTTATCCTCGGCTTCTGGGGTAGCTGCTCTGGCTCTGCCTGCCCATCCTGGGTGCTGGATGCTCCAGGGGTTGTGCCAGCACACTCCTGTCGCTGTCCTGCAGCTGCTGGAGGACCTGGTGCTGCTCCAGCCCTGCTCGTGATGCTGCAGCCTCGGCAGTCAGTCACTGCTCCTCTTGCTTTGCCCCATCTGCTGCTCGCAGAGCCCACAGTGTGATTTAAAGCTCGGGTGCTGGAGGTGCAGGGTCCCTTAGCTGTGTGTGCACAGGTGGGAAGGGGGTCAGGCAGAGCATCCATCCAAGGAGCACCTGGAAGTGCTGGACACCTCCAGCACCACTTTGTCATCCACTGGGAACCTCCTCAGCTGAGCCCACACTGCACACCTGCCTCCCCAGGCAGGCTTCCTCTCCCTGGTGGAAATCCCTGGGAGGGCAGGGCAGGTACCTGTACCTGTGCTGCAGGTAATACATTTCCAGCCCTGTCCTCAAGTGCTGAGCTTTTTTCCTTAGGGAAAAGGGTTTGTGTCTGTCCTTGGAATTTGGAACAGTGCAGCACAGGCACAGAGAGAGTCAGAGACAGAAGGAAATCCCTTCATTCTTGGTTTTACCTTAAGTGTGTTGGTGCAAGCCCGTGTGTCTCATTGTTGGGGCTGTTCCATGGGAGGTCGTTGCTGCAGTTGTGTGAACAATTATCCCTGTGTGTGTATGTACATATTTACACACACACACACAAACACTCCTGCCTTCAATTCATCTTTTAGCAGAATGTTTCCACAATTTCATCAGTTTTGGGCAGCAAGTCTGTGGTTTTGCCCACGCACCTGACTCTGGGTCTCTCTGCCAGCAGATTCCCAAAGTCTGGGCACTCAGGTTGCTGCCTCTTGCTTTGTGCTAAGGCAGCCCAGCTCAGGGCAGCCAGCCTGGCTGGCAGAGGTGATACCCTGGGTCTCATATCTCACCATTCCTCCTGAGGGAAGGTTTTCTCCCACACAGAGCTCAGGATGCTCCGTTCTGTGGTGGGTCCCCGTTCACTTCCCCATTCCCAGCCACAGGCTTCAGCCATGAACGGTCCTGTCCCTCAGCATGGAGCAAAACAGCTCAGCCCTGGTACTCCTGGATCAGCTGGGCTGTGAGCAGCCCCATCCAGCAGCAATCCCTTTGCCCTTGCTGCTGTTCTCCTGGTTGATCCCTCAGCTTTGCCTGTGCCACCTCAGTGGCTCTGCCCTGCCCGCAGTGCCTGCAGCAGCTGCATTTCCCAGTTGGATGGGAAGTAAGAGCTTTTCTAACGTGCCTGTTTTGCCGGAGTTTCTCATAAGTTTTTCTCCAGGTGAAGCCTGGATTAAGGAAAGCTTGGCTTGTCTTTGGCTGGGCTATTTATAGAGCGGTGAGGAGGAATAGAGGGATTTAGGCACATATTTTAGGGGAGAAAATGGCTGGATGTGTAAAAGCAAGCCAGATCTTGTTCAGCATTCCTCCAGTTAGTCACAGGCTCCAACGACCTTGTGAGAGATGCAGGCAACAGGAGAACTTCCCTGGAGAAGGATGATTGCCTTTAAACCATTCCACATCGAAGAGGGTTGGGTGAGGTTGGGATCCCAAGTTAAAACACGTTTCCTGATTCCTGAGCCGTGAGCCTTGCAGCCCTTTGGAGAAGGCTGAGCCTGCTGGCTGTGCCCACGGCAGCTCTTGGCTTCCCAGAGCTGCCCCAGGGGGTGCTGGGGACAGGGACAGTCCCTGCCACGCACGAGGACAGTCCAGGGGGGCTGTGTCCTTGCTCCAATGCTGGGAGCCAGGATGACACACGGCAATGCACCCGACATTGTGCATGGTCACCAGCACTGCCACTGCCTCTGGGGCTGCAGGGTGAGAGCAACCCCTGAGCAATTCAGGAATTGCAGATTTCTGGGGGAAAAAACCCATCCCACTTGCTCTAATAAATAGTTGTATTTGAGTCTGATTTTCTAAGGAAATGCTAAGATTTCTTTAGCCACAGGGCTCTTGGGAATGTTGCTGTGCTTGGGCTGTGCCTTGGGTAAAGGAGCTGCCAGCTCTTATGGGAAGAATCTGACAGTAATTGGTCAGAAGAGGAATAAAGAAAAAATTGTAAAAAGTCATGATTTGGTCCAACAGGTCTGGAATAAGAGCCAGGACCTGCCTAGGTGGGTCCGTTTGCCCTGTGACTCTGCATTGCAGCCGCCTGCTTTGTAGGTTTGAGGTTTTCCCCAAATTAGAGCTGCATCAGGCACTGGGAGCAGACATCCCGCTGGGAAACCAGCTACAAACCACTGCTCGGGGCTGGCCAGCTCAGGGAAGCACACCCAGGAGCGGGGTGGGGGTGTGTGTCCGTGGCCAGTGAACACACCAGGGACAGGCTGGAAAAGAGGATGGAAAACGGGACGGCCGCTCGGAATCGCCGCGGCGATGGAGCGATGTCATCCCCAGGGACTGCTGCTCACCTTGGCAGGGTGGCTTCAGCGAGCTGTGACACTCTGGCTGCTGGAAGGGACAGCGGGGAGCAGAGCCCTGCGTGCAGGACAGGGCTGGCACTCCCAGCTCCAGCGGAACATTTCCCACACCTGAGCAAACCCCACAACATCCCTGCCCTCTCCCCACTGCCAGATGCGTGGCTTTCCCGAGGCAGGTGCTCTAGAAATCCGGGACTGGGGCACCTCGCTGCCTCCAGCGAGGATGGAGAGGCTCGAGGGGGGAGATTTAAGCACAGGGATTTCATCCTTCGCACAAGTGGTGACCTGTCAGAAAACCCGAGCCACCCAGACCAGCTCCTTTGACTCCTCTCCCGCACGCTGGCCCTTTAAGGAGGCTGTAACAGGACACCCCAGCCCTGGAGAAAGGTGGCTGAGGTTTCCCTGTCTCTAAACTGGCTGGTGTTTTCTTTTTTCCCTCCTCCCCTTTTCCCTTCCTCCAGTCCCAGTTCAATTTGCTGAACAACAGCATGGATCAGAGCATCGGCAGCAGAGCAGCCTCCACCAGCCCCTACAGCTCCGAGCACACCTCCAATGTCCCAACGCATTCTCCCTACTCGCAGCCCAGCTCTACCTTCGACGCCATGTCCCCGGCCCCCGTCATCCCCTCCAACACCGACTACCCCGGTCCCCACCACTTCGAGGTGACCTTCCAGCAGTCCAGCACCGCCAAATCAGCCACCTGGACAGTAAGTTTGAGTTCTTCTACCTTGGCTGGGGAGATGCTCAGCACGGCCGAGCGCGTCCTCACCGCCAGCGCCCGAAGCGGTGGCAGTGGGGAGGTGGCACGGGGCAGCTGCGGGATGCAGCCACCACTGGTGGCGACTTCACCGGCACAGGTGGTGGCCCTGGGAAGGGAAGTAGCTGGAAACATCCCTGCTTGCTTTCCAGGGGTTTCTCCCAAAGGGGTGTGAAGCACAGTGGCTGGGATGTCACTTGTCTCGTGGCGATCCCCTAAATTGTAGGGAAATGTCCTCCGGAAAGAAATGTCCTGGGGAAGTACCTGCCTTGTTCTCACGGTGCTTCCCGGCGTATTTGCCAGTGGGTGCTGTCAGAGGCGAGGCCGAGGGCGAGAGGGACCTTTGCTCGTGTCTGCCGGCACCGTTCCCAGCTGTGCTGTGAATGCCATTTACAGCTGTGCTGTAAAATGTCATTTACAGTCCTTCTCCCTCCCGTATTAGAGGAGTAACTTAATCCCTCCAAGTCACAGGAAATAACAGAGCAGGATGTTAAGCGCAGTAGGTTTTGATGCCCAGAGGGGTGGCTGCACAGCCGCTGCTGTCGCTCGGGAGCCGGGATGCAGGTTTGCTCCACGGCTGCTCCTGCTGCCCGGCACGGGACAGCTCTGCGAGCAGCGACCCGGGGGCCGGGCACGGGAGCTGCTCTGCTTTCTGCGACAAAAACTCCTAAATTCGCAGCCCTGCTGCTGGCTCAGCACGGCGTTTTTAAGGAGAACCAGCACTTGTGGCCAGTGGCACAAGTGTCAATCCCGCAGCGGGTGCCTCTGAGGGAGCAGCTGACCATGCTCGAGCCGGGCGGGTTTCTCCTCCGGGAAGCACTGGCAGAGCAGCAAGGTTGGGATGGGACGGCTGACACCTCGCAGGAGCAGTAGAATTTCCTCCTGGGCTGCGGTTTGACATTGTCATGGAACGGGCAGAGCAGCCCAGCCGTATTTAAGCCCCGGGTGTGATAATGACCTTTGTTTGCGGAAGGTGACGTGTTTAATTGCCAAGACAGTCCCTCCTGCGGGAGACAGAAAGCATCCTCGGATGCTGCCGTGCAGGGACACCCGGGCAGCTGTGGACGGGATTCTCCCGGTTATCCTGGGGAGGATGCAGGAGGGGACGGGCTCGGCAGCTCCGCAGCTCTGGGGCTGTGTCCTGCCGAAGCCAGCGGGTGTGTGCAGCGGGAAAGCAGCAGCGATCGTGTGTTTGAAAGCAGCCGAATTCCGGCTGGTGCAGTCCAGCAGCTTCCCCCCGGGCGGTGGCTGCTGCTTCACACGGACCGGGCACTCGGGACAGCGCCGTGGTTGAGCGCCCTGCCCTCGCAGGGTGGTTAAATCTCCACTCTTTCCACTGTCTTTCCTTGCGGCATTTCATTAGGAAGTGAGTAAAGCGGAGGTCCTCGGGCAGGATGTGATTCCAGCCCGCTCCTGTCCCTGCTGGGGGATAACTCGTGGTAGCCGCAGGTAAAGCTGCATCCCGTGCCTAAAGCGTCCGAATGGAAACCGAAACCAGGCACTGCAGCGTGTCCTGTCCCAGCACGTAGGGATGGGGGCCAGAACGTGTCCGGTGCTCGCTTGACACTGTCCCCAGCTAGGAGTGCTGTGGGATGGCTTTGGGGTGGAGCAGACACAGCTCAGCAGGGATCCCCCCTTGAAAGCCATCCCATTCCCCGGGATTTTTCCACAGCTCTAACTAAAGGGAGCTCAGGCTGTCTCGCATCACCCTGTGCTGACTGTTCTCCTCTGGCTGTGTCCCGCTGGGAGCTCGGCTCACCAGGACAGGATGTGGTGTTTCTCCCAAGCCTTTGTGGCAGTTCAGGGCAGGCAGCGCCACACGGTGCCCTCCCAGCCTCGGGGGAGCAGCTGGACCCGGGAGCTGCCCGGAGAACGGGCTCATTCCAGGGGTGGCTGGGAGCATCTGTGGAGGATGCATCCACCAGCTGAGGCTGGGAGCCACGGCTGCGAGGAGGGGTCCTGGGAAGGGTCCAGAGTGAGGATTTGAATGCCTGAAGTGGTTTTAGCACTTGGGAGGACACTCAGAGGTGTGTGGCCCTCTGAGCTCCAGGGGTGGCTGCATCCCCCAGAGCAGGTTTGCTGCAGGGCCAGTGCCCACCTGCACTGGAGCTGAGCCTTGTGAAGAACAGCAGTGGGTTGGCAGCATCTGGCACCCTGGAGAGCACAGGGGATGTTTCATTTGAAGCAGTGATTCCTGCAGGATTGCCAAGGCAGGTGCAGCATGTCCAGCTTGCCACGGTGCCACATGAGGAATGGTCGTGCTGTGGTGACAGCTGGTGTCACTCCCTGCCCTCCTGGCGTCCTCCTGGTGTCCTCCTGGTGTCCTCCTGGCTGGGGCTGTCACAGGCATGGTCAGTGCTGGAAGATGAGGCCACTGCTTTTCTCCAACTCACCGTGAACTCGTGCCACTGCCACACCTGAGAGTTTGTCCTGGTTTAATGGAGAAAGGAGCTCAGCAAAACAAATGTGTTCTGTGTTATCAATGAACTCACAAATAACGCTCTGTGAGCCTCCACAGGAGCTGGGAACACACACCTAAGGTAAGGAAAAGCCATTGGGAAATGCAGGCACTTGGGAAGGGAAGGTAAATGTCTGGTCAGTAGGGCTGGGGACAGAAAGGGACACTGGACAGAGCAGTGGTGGTCACACCAAGCACAGCAGCACCAACCATCCTGGTGCTCTGCTTTGGGGCAGCACTTGGGAAGAACCAACCCAGCCTGTTCCTGCTGGGGAAGCCTCGTGGCTTTTGGACACGCTGAGCTTTGCTGCACCCAATAATTCATGCCAGGATGGTTGATCAATTTCCACCAAGCACTGACCACAAGCTCGGCAGAGCCAACACGCTGGGCAGCATTTTGGAGCAGTGAGGGGTCTGCTGCACTGGAAGGAGTCTCAGCTGAAGGTCTCCTGCAATCTGGGGTTGAATCATGGAGGATCTGGCCACAGAGGAAAGGACAGCTGGTGAGCAGGCAATGCCAAAACAAATGGTTTTTGTGAGTCATCTTGTCAAAAGATTTGGCATCGTTTTTTGATATAGTCACGAGCTTTGGTTGATGGAAGTGTGTAGCCCAATGGCCTCCTGGTTTTGAAGGGTTTTGACTTGAATCCCTCTGGGAGATGTGGCATTACCCATTCTCCCTCACTCCTAAGGACAGGTGAACTGGCCCCTCTAGAGTGCTGGACAAGCACTTGCTCTTCAGGGCTAGGCAAATCAGTGTCACCTGGGCAGGGGTGTCCCCAAGCCCTGTCCATGCAGAGTGCTCCTGCCCACACTTCAAACCCTCTACTGACAAAACAGACACGGCCTGGGAGGGAGATGTGAAGAAAATTAAGAGTTTGGAACAGATGCCTTGTACAGCAATACCTCAGAAACATTCTGCATGGAGGTTCCCCCCAAGAAGAGCAAGGGGGCTTGACTGTGGTGTGCCCAGGAGATGATTCCTGATAGCAGCCAGCTCTTTAATCTAATAGGAAAAGACATAATGAGATCCAGCACTTGGAAGCTGAAGCCAGGCAAATTCAGACTAGAAACAAGGAGGTATATTTTTTTTTAGTAGTGAGGATAATTAACCATAGGAACAATTTACCAAGGAATGTGGTGGATTCTCCCAGCTCCTGAAGGATTCAAATGAGGAGTCTGCATATCTCTCCAGAGATAAGATGTGCTTTAGCAGACACCCCTGACTCAATGCAGGAGGAGGAGGAAGGGGTCTGAGGGTAGCATTATGGGCAATGGGACCAGAACATCATCAGCTGCTCTCTCTTGCTTCAAAATTTTAGAAAAATTTCAGATTTTCTGCTGATTTTCTAATTTTAAAAAAGAGGTGAATGGAGAAGGATGAAGCCTTGGGACTCACATTACCCAGCTCTGTCCTGGCAGAGCGACTCTGGGCAGTGATGGGTGGCACTGGTGTCCCGACCCCGGGCCTGAGCTCTGACCAGCTCTGGACAGCAGCAGCCTCGCCAGCCCGTGCTGCGGGAAGCCCTCCAAGCTGCTTCCACCTCCCTTTTCATTTTTAATGGCCTTCTTATCGCAGAGACCAACGGCCAGATGCCGAAAATAAGCTTTTCCCTGCGGGTTGGAAGCCCCCCTCTGGCAGGCTGCTCCGGCTGAGCACCGGGAGCTGCGGCACGGCAAGACGGGGCACGCCGGCATCCTGCCCGGCCGCCGAGGCACCGCGGCTCCGCTGCCCGGAGCTGCCCGGACACGCTGCAGCCGCAGCCCATCGCGGCGGTTTTCTCGTCAAAGCCCCTCGCCACGCCAGCCAGCTGGTAACTGACGGATAATTAGGATTTTTCTCAAGTCGGGTTGGCGGCGGAGCGGGGCTCCCTCCGCGCTGGATGCTGTGGCGTGTGCCAGAGCTGCAGAGGTGTTAATGGGGTCTTTGGGACGTGGGGGCTCGAGCTCGGTGTGGGGCAGCTGCCTGGGCTCACACGGAGCCCCTGGAGCCGGGGGCAGATGGACAAACCGCCGAGCAGGCAGGGAGGGGAATCTCTGACACAGGCATGGAGGGGCTGAACCACACCCAGGGTCTTGTTGCTGTTTCTGGGAGCAAAGAGCCTGAGAAGGGAAGGCTGGGCAGGAGGAGAGCTGCTCCTGCTCCCACGGATGGCTGTCCAGCAGTCACCCACAGCAAACCAGTCTGCATCCCAGTGCTCAGCCAGTGGGAGATGGCAGCGTGGAACTGGTTCCACTTGCTTGATAGATCCTGCAGCTGGAGCATGAGCACAGGGGAGCTGAAATTCTTCCTCTGGTCCTGACTGAATGAGGAGGATGGGTGTAACTGCTGTGCTGGGAGGCAGGTTCTCCCCTGCTGGTCACTCTCTGTGGCTTTTTGGGGTAGACGTAGATATGAAGAGGAGGGAAAATTCTTCAGGAGCATCTCTGTACCATGAACCCACTCTGCAAACTCTCTCTGGCACCTTCCCATATCCCAGGGAGGTTGCTGTCCAACAGCCAGGGCCTGGAGATGATTTGGGCTGGAACAGCTGAGGACCCTGAGTAGCTGTGCAGATGAGTGTGGATATTTTGGTGTGCCAGAAGTAGGAAAGCAACCTCAGCACCAGCCTGCTCCAGAGCCCATTGAAGCCAACCACTGGAGGCTTTCCACCAGCTCTCTCAGGGTGTGGATGAGGCTCCAGGAGCTCCAGACACAATGGAATTAAGAAAAAAGGCAAAGGAATTCGGTGTGTGATGTTCCAACACGATCCCGCTATCAGTTCCACTATCTTGAACGTGTCTGGTATGCACAGGTCAAGGGAATGGCTCCCTGGCAATGCTGCTCCATGGGGAAGGCAAAGCTCCCTGGCAGGAGAGGTGGGAGAGGGCTGGGAGCCCTGATCTCTGCTGCATGGGAGGGGGCAAGGATGCTGGTGTGCCCTTGGCAAACCCACACACTGCCTGTGCCCACCCCAGGCAGTGGCTGAGAGAGAGCAGAGGGGCAGCCCCTCCTGCATGGCACAGCCCTCCTGGGATGCTCCAGAGCCGGTGGTTTCCCCCCAAATCCTGCTCTTGCTGTGCTGGTTTTCACGTTTCCTTCCCAGCAGCAATTCCCGAGGCCAGCTCAGCCTCCTTTTCCCTTCCCTCTCCTCCCAGCCTGCTCCCTGCATCCTTGGCAGTCTGAAGTAACCTTGCTGGATTTGTGGCTTCCTTTTTTGAGTGGGAGGGAGCTCCGGGCTGCCTTGGTCAGGGGATCTGAGTATCCACCACACAGAGGGAGTCAGACCTACCAGAAGAGATTAAACCCTCATTGTGCCAGCGTCGGATCAGCAGTGAGTGAGAGAGATCCCCGCTGGAAGTTATTTTAAGGATGTGCTCACTGGGGAAGGCAGGGAGAGGAGTCCTTTGGGGATGAACCAAGGAATTTTAATTAGCAGTAATGGCATGCAAATTAAGGTAGAAGAACACAGGCTGGAGCACAGGGAGCCTCCCTGTGCTGCTCTGCTGCCGGGCCCCGAGACCTCAGTGGTCTGTAGGGCTGGGGGACCTGTGGGAGGCAGAGGTTCCCTGCAGCTAATGATGGCTGGGGTGATCAGGGGGCTCTGCTGAGTGCCTTGAGACCCCCTGTGCTGGGCACAGCTGGTGGTGGCTTGGTGTCACCCCAAGGCATTACTGCCATGGTACTGGGACCACAGGGAGGTGAATGTTGGGCATCCCTTATGGCCATCACCCCAACCCATCATTATTGTGACACAGGGAATGGAGATGTGGGGAGATGGGTTTTGGGGCATCCCTTATGGCCATCACCCCAACCCATCACTGCTGTGACACAGGGAATGGAGATGTGGGGAGATGGGTTTTGGAGCATCCCTTATGGCCATCACCCCAACCCATCACTGCTGTGGTGCAGGGAATGGAGATGTGGGGAGATGGGTTTTGGGGCATTCCTTATGGCCATCACCCCAACCCATCATTATTGTGACACAGGGAATGGAGATGTGGGGAGATGGGTTTTGGGACATCCCTATGGCCATCACTTCAATCCATCACCATTGTGACACAGGGAATGGAGATGAGGGGAGATGGGTTTTGGGGCATCCCTATGGCCATCACTTCAATCCATCACTACTGTGGTGCAGGGACTGGAGGCACAGGGAGGTGAGTGTTGGGGCATCCCTATGGCCATCACTTCAACCCATTATTGTTGTGCCACAGTGAATGGAGACATGGAGAGATGGGTTTTGGGGCATCCCTATGGCCATCACTTCAATGCATCACCACTGTGATGCAGGGACTGGAGGCACAGGGCACCAGGGTGCCTCTTACAGCCATGCCCAGGGCAATATCCCCCCTGTTCAGCCCACCTGTGTGCTGGACAGGTACCTCAGGCCCCACTGGACACTCCCCTCTCCTCTCAGACACCAGTCATACTCAAACCTGGCTTGTAGTAAATGAGCAACAAAGTAGCTTGGGGAGGAATTTCCAGCTCAGTGAGGAGTTTACAGGCCGGTGATTAAAAAATAGTTATTAAAAAAAAATTAGACAGAGAGAAAAAAAAATTAGCTGTGCCGCCGGCACGTCTTCCAGGATCTGCCGTAACAGATTCGTCCGAGCCGGTTAACGGTATTTGCGGTTTGCAAGATGCTACATGTCTGGGGAAGATGACAGACACGTTATTATCACCTCTCGCCTGCGATCTGCCCCAACCTGTCCCAGGATGCAGCTCTGCAGCTGCTTGCTGGGGAGTGCAAGGAAATTAGCAGCCGGAGGCAGCACTTTTCTTCTCTCTGCCTTGCCAGGCCAGTGGCTTTATTGGGGATCCATTGACTGCAGTCCTGGACACGTCTTGAGTAAAGCTAATGAGAAGCCTGGAATGTAGGAGAAGAGGAGGAGGAGGGGGGGGATTTGTGGAAAAAGCAATTGTTGAGCAAATCATTTCCTTCTAGAGGGAAAGGAGGCCTTGGCTGCGCCTTCCCCAACAGGCAAGTCTAGACGCTTAGGTGTCAACAGTTGAAGATAAATAAGATTTTATCAGCTCCAAATCTGTTGGGACACATCCTCCTAGCGGTTCTGCTGCCCAGGGATGGCCAGGCAAGATGGACTTCACCAGGAAATCTTTCCAGCAGGGGACTCAGGTTATTTTTTATGTGAGGCTGTCAGCATCCATGGGGAAAACCACCTCTCCCTGCTCATTTCCTGCATGGGGAGGCAGCCCTGGGGTTGAGCAGTGGTGGCCTCAGGAGCCATCTCCTGGTCCTCTCTCAGGATGGGCAGTGATGGATGCTGAGGCTCCACGTCAGCGCTGCATCCACGAGCCATTGTGGGGCATTCACTCAGTGGAATCTTGTGGTGTCCAGAACATTTCCTTGGGGCAGCAGCACCAGGATAACCAAGGTGAAGCCTCACAGTGGCCAGTGGCACCATGGGGTGACTGGTTTATGTCCTGCTCCATCTGGCAGTGGTGCAGCATGGTGTCATCTCACCCAAAAAG
Organism: Hypocryptadius cinnamomeus; assembly: GCA_013400635.1. Classification (NCBI taxonomy): domain Eukaryota; kingdom Metazoa; phylum Chordata; class Aves; order Passeriformes; family Zosteropidae; genus Hypocryptadius; species Hypocryptadius cinnamomeus. The sequence goes on along the minus strand of VYZP01073145.1, from coordinate 12,731 downwards.
CAGCTGCATTTCAAACACATCCAAAGACCCTTTGTGGTACCAAGCTCTTGGGGAAACAGAGCTTAGAGCTGATAGGCTGCTAGGAGTTAAATAATTTGGCTTTTCCATTTTTTGGCTTATTCCTAGTGCTCTGGACAGACAGCAGTAGCAGGGAAGGGACAGAGACAGAGCTGGCACCACAGTATCAGCCCAGAAGTTGAGGGCAACACTAGAAGCTGCAGGAAATCCCAAAGGAATAGAGATTCTGTGTGTTACCATAGGCTCCAGGGGAGACTGTCAGTGCTGCTGCTGCTCTGTGCTGGTTCAAGCAACCCAGCCTCCACAAGCTACAGAAACCATTTCTGTTCCTCAAACACATGGTAATACTCAATAACAGACAGTCTCCAATGTTTTCCAGGAACAGAATCCTAATATAACCATGGAGAGAGACACCAGTGGTCCCCAGGGTAGAAAAGGGTGTGGAGACACAGACAGGAGGTGCCCAGGGCAGAACATACCCTGGCTTCTTTGTAAGTGTGAAGGGAATCCTGGAGCTGAGGTCTGGACATGCCAGGAAGGGGTTCAGGTGCCCCAAAATGTTGTTTCTATGCCTGGCAGCAAGCTGGCTGCAGCTCAAGTGACCTGAACTTTGGCTGTGACCCAGCTGCCACGTGTGGCCAGCTCTGAGAGGTCAGTTTGTCTAAACACTGCAGAATGGGAAGGATGTGGGTGAACAGACTGAGGTTCCCCTATGCAGGTGGCAGGAACACAGCCATGGCACATGGAGAGCCAAGCAGCGAGGCAGTCACGCTGGTTTGAGATTAAATCCCAGCATTTTGATCTCTGGGTTCTGCTCTGCCACTGCCTCATGTCACACTTGAGGAGCACGTGGTGCCTGTGGTCCTTGCAGGGTGCTGGGCAGGGTATGGCTGTGCTGGGAGGTACCAGGACCTCAGGTGATGCAGCAGAACCCAGCAGAGATGTGCATGGGGCTGATAATTATCAAATACAGATAACAGAGGAGAGAGGTGTCTGCTCAGGGACACTCTACACAGTGCAGATTTTGCTGTCCCCTACAGAGTATGCATTGCCAAGCTGGGGATGCAGAACCTCCTGGCATCCCAAAACCACAATGCTGGTTGTCCTGGTGGCCATGAGCAGCCTGGGTCTGCGGGGCGAGGAGCCCTCAGCCCTGGCTGCAGCTGGAGGTGTGGCACAGGATGGCTCCACAAGGAGAGGAATCAGGAGCACAGCCACCCAAGGCACAGCCTGGACTTTTCTTGCCCAGAATTATCAGCAGGGAGTTCCTTAAAAGAATAGTTTGTTATTGTGGAGGGATCTTTGAAGGCGATCCCGGAGCTGTTGGGACACGATAAGGTTATCAGCAGAGGCAAGTCTGCACGGAGCGGCCGCCTTCCCCCTGCAGGGCATCTCTCTGCTATTTAACAGAGATTTATCCATGTCATAACATGGTATAATGAGAGAATTTGTTACCAAAGAACTTGCCATAATGCACCTCTGCTCTTCCAGAGCAGTTATAGTTCCCAGGCATGTTGAGGGCTGCCCGGGAATGTCTACATGAAAAGATCCTTTGACAGGAGTTGTCAGTATTTTAACACCTGGCAAGGAAGAGCCCCCTCCAAATAACCCTTGTTTTGCCATGGTGGCTCCTCTAAACAAGGGTGTTGAACCCCATCGTGGTGGGTGAGTGGGTCCCCTGGGCTGTAGCCACATGGGAGTTTCCAGCCAGGCAGAGGAGAGTCACCACATTGTGAGTGGAGCCCACGCTTCCAGCTCAGGCCTGTTCCCTGAGAATCCCTGCTGGGGATGCAGGATCACACTCAGGAAGCTAACCTGGCCATGGAGTCAAGGTGTAGTCAGCACCATCCGGTATGAGTGCAAAATTTTGGGATTTCAGTAGGTGTTTCCAAGCATCCTCTCTTGTTGGGTGAGTCCAAGTGCCTACAAAAATAAGGATGAATTCTTGTTGTCAGGTTCAAGTGGACATTACACCTCTCAGTCACCACCCTCCAGTGACCACAGCATCTTCCTGCTCCCCCAGCACTGAGCAGGTTCTGATCTTGGGACACCCAGGACACCCCATTGAGCTGGTACCTGCAGCTGGCCACCAGTGCAGTGCTGGAGGAGCTGCAGGAGCTGCTACTGTTTGCCTTGGCAGATCCTCTGTCCTTTATGTGCTCTCAGGACTTCCACAGAGGCCACCTAAATGAGACAAACCTGGCAATGGTTTCTGTTGTTTGCCCTGTCCCTGTCCTGGTGTTGGGAGCAGCTCACTCAGCCCAGGTGGATCTACTCCTGCAGCCAGGGCAGTGGGACTGGGAGACACAAATCCTTCCTGCCTGATCCACAGTTGCACTGGGACATGCTCATAGCCAGGAAAAGTGGGGACTGAGCCATCACTGAGCCCCTGAACACCCTCCAGCCCTGTGCTGAGCCCATGTTTTGGGCAGCCCCAGCTCAGGAACTGCCTGGCACGGGGAGAGCAGAGCCTCCCCTCGGCACACCTGTATTTGGATGGCTCAGGACAAGCTTTAACATCCCCACAAATGCTCTGCATGGTGGTATTTTTTTGGCACCGGGCGCTGTGTTGTGGGGATGAGATAAAATACCTGGAGCAGGAACATGCCCTGCCATGCAGGGACGGGCTGCTCCGAGCACAGGGGTGGGCTGGTGTATAGCAAACACATTCCTTGTGGGATGGAAAACAGCATGGCACGGCTGAGGTGGAAGGGAATTTTACATCCCCACAGCTGGGCAGTTCCTGGAAGGTGAAGGACAGGCTCTCCTTCCCCAGCCCTGCTCTGGAGGGGCACACACTGCAGCCCCCAGAGCTTCCACCATCCAAGGGCCTTGTGAGACAAGTTTGCCACTGAGCAAACCCCACTGTGCCCTCATGGGGAGGAATTTGGTGGCCACACACCATTTTTTACTTAGGAGTGACTGCTGGCACTGTCTCCAGCTGCCACAGAGCATCCTCCTCCCACAGCCAGCCTGGGTAGTGGTCCCCATCCTGTCCCTACCCTGTCCCCTCCATGAACCACTGCTGCTGCAAAGGATTGAGTCAGGATCAGGACAAACCCATCTGTGTCAGAACTAAACTCCCAGGTCCTGTCTAATCAGCTGTGACACTGCAAATGGCACCAAGCATGATTTCCTCAGGCTGTGGTGTGTCAGTGCCCTGAGTGCTCCCTGTGTGAGAACAGACTTGGGAATGTTTCCAAAACGGGCTGAGTGATGCACAAATGAGGGTTTTGCCGATTTCCAGTGAGATTCCCTCTGTCTCAGCGCAGTGGTGCCCTGCTCTGCCAGAGTCCTTGCCCATCTGCAAAACCCTTCCCTGCCCCAAGAGGTGGCTGTATCTGATTCATGTGGAGAGCAGATACCACATAGTGTGGGTGAAATTGTCAGATTTCAACACTTCCAGGGAAAGGGAAGAGAAAGAAGCCCTGCCTTTGCACCAGAGCAGCAGAGGAAGCTGAGGTTGGACGGGGCAGCACCCTCCACCTTACCAGGAATGCTCACCTGAGGGATGTCTCCTGTTTTCCAGTACTCCCCACTGCTGAAGAAGCTCTACTGTCAGATTGCCAAGACATGCCCCATCCAGATCAAGGTGTCCACCTCACCACCCCCAGGCACCATCATCCGGGCCATGCCTGTCTACAAGAAGGCAGAGCACGTCACCGAGGTGGTGAAACGCTGTCCCAACCACGAGCTGGGCCGCGACTTCAATGACGGTGAGGGCTCCAGGGGCTGCATGTCCCTCGTGTCACACCTCTCATGGGCACGGGATGAGCCATGGCTCTAACTGGAGGTTTTCCTTGCAGGCCAGTCAGCCCCTGCCAGCCACCTCATCCGGGTGGAAGGCAACAACCTGTCCCAGTACGTGGATGACCCGGTGACGGGGCGGCAGAGCGTGATGGTGCCCTACGAGCCCCCGCAGGTACCCGGCTGCTCGTGGAGGGAGAAGGACCAGCCCCTGCCTCCCTGGTTTGGGCTGCTTGGCCCAATGTGCCCCCTGTCCTGGCACATCTAAGAGCACTCTGTGCTCGTCCCTGGCACTGGTGGCAGCTACACTTCAGAACCTGCAGCTCCCAGCCTTGTGAAGTATCCCAGAGCAGCGTGGTCTTGGGAAATGGGGTGTAATGGGATATCCCCTCCACTCCTTCCCTGAATGCCCCCACAGTTCCTTGTACAGTCCACTCTTTCCAGCTGGGACCATCTCCAGTGTTCCCCTGCTCATCCTGCCAGAGCACCAGCCCTGTGCCAGAGAGTCCAGTCCTGATTCTTCACTCCCCAGGGATCCCAGTCCAGCCTGCTTCCCCTCCTCTTCTTCACTCCCCAGGGATCCCAGCCTTCCTCCCCTCCTTTACCTCACTCCCGGGGATCCCGGCCTTCCTCCCCTCCTCTTCTTCACTCCCCGGGGGTTCCCGGCCTGCCTCACCCTCACTCCCCACTCAGCACCTGCTCTCCCCTCCCGGGCAGGTGGGGACCGAGTTCACCACCATCCTGTACAACTTCATGTGCAACAGCAGCTGCGTGGGAGGGATGAACAGGAGGCCCATCCTCATCATCATCACCCTGGAGACGAGAGAGTGAGTGGCTGTGGGAGCAGGGATGGGCATCCCTCCCACTGCGGGAGGGCTGGGGAAGGAACCCTCCCCTGCAGGGAGCATCCCCAGGGAACGGGATGGGGCAGCTCCAGCTCGCTGCACAGCAATGCTCCCCTCTGCCAGCTTGGAGAAGGGCTGGCACGGAGGGACCAGGGATCCAACCCGGCAGCTGGAGCCTTCCTCTGCCCCAGGAGCCGGCTGCTCAGGGGCTCCGTTGCTCGCTGAGGGTCGCTGATGTGGTTTCTGCCCAAACCGAGCCACAATGCCCTTCCCAAGGGGAAGCAGGGCCACTGATTGCGCTGTTCCCCCAGCGGGCAGGTCCTGGGCAGGAGATCCTTCGAGGGGCGGATCTGTGCCTGTCCCGGCAGGGACCGGAAAGCCGATGAGGATCATTTCCGAGAGCAGCAAGCCCTGAACGAGAGCACGGCCAAGAACGGCAATGCCAACAAGCGCAGTGAGTGTCCTGACAGGGGTGGGGGGCTCCGGGCACCCGAAATCCCTGCCCTCCAGAAGTTTGGGCTCAAATCCACACTCAGGGATGATGCTTTGGCCTTTCTCCACTAAATCTCGTAAATTGGACCCCGCCCCACTCCTCACAGAGCTCAGAGATGCCTGGGCATTGCTTTCATGGCCAGATATGTTTATTCATTATTGACAATAACAAAGGGACACTCCCATGCTGGGCCCAAGGGAATGGTTTTAGCATCCTGCACAGCTTGAGGTGCTCCCTGCCATGTCCTGTCTCCCACGACTCTACCAATTCTCTTCCCCTCTCCTTTCCAGCCTTCAAGCAGAGCCCCCAGGGCATCCCAGCGCTGGGCACTGGCGTTAAAAAACGGAGGCACGGGGAGGAGGAGATATACTTCGTGCCTGTAAGTGTGGGTGAGCTGCAATGGGTCAGAAATCCACTTGGGACAGCGGTGGCACCGTCCCTTCTGCCAGAAGCACCTTGGGGAGGGGATGTCAGGAAGGTTAGGGCTGCACAGGCTCCTGTAGGACAGCAGGGGCCTTGGGAATAGGAGCAAAAGCATCCGTGGACGCACATGTCCAAGGGATTGAGGTATCCCAAACAGTCCCTGGCCACAGTGATAGTCAGACTGGGTGGAAAAAAGGGAGAATGAGGAATTGGCCAGGTGGGATGGGAATAAAGCAAAGTCCTGGTCTTGTTCCCTCCTCCAGGTGCGAGGACGGGAGAACTTTGAGATCCTGATGAAGATAAAGGAGAGCCTGGAGCTGGTGGAGCTGGTCCCACAGCAGCTGGTGGATTCCTACCGGCAGCAGCAGCAGCAGCTCCTGCCAAGGCAGTGAGTCCTGCCCCAGCCCCCGAGACCCCCACA
>VYZP01073116.1:3442-39129 GCA_013400635.1 Hypocryptadius cinnamomeus | reverse complement strand
AGCTGCTCCAGAGGCACGGCCTGGCTGGAGCTGTGTGGATGGATCCTCACTACAGGCTCCCAGAGCTGCTCCAGAGGCACGGCCTGGCTGGAGCCGTGTGCGCCAGGAGCGGAGCCAAGGAAGCACCCGGAGCCAGCGCTGCACGGGGAACGGGAGCACCAGCCCAGGGAGGGGCTGGGAAAGCGGCTCAGCTGGAGTAAAGGAGGTTCAGGGGACACTTTGTGGCTCTGCACAACTCCCTGACAGGAGAGGAAAGCAGGAGCTGCTCCCGGGGGCAAGGATAGGATGAATGGCCTCAAGTTGCAGCAGGAGAGGTTCAAGTTGGACGTCAGGGAAAATTTCTTCCCAGAAGGATGGTCAGAGCTGTCCAGGGCAGTGGTGGAGTCACCCTGGAGGGATTTCAAAGCCATGTGGATGTGGCACCTGGGGACAGGGGTCAGTGGTGGCCTTGGCAGTGCTGGGGGAATGGTTGCACTTGATGATCTCAGAGGTTTTTTCCAACCTTAATTCCATGATTCTGTATGAAGAGTGGTCCTCTCCCACCCCCTGCTCATGTCCTAATCACACAAGCCAGTATTAACAGGCAATAATTGGATTATTTTTAGTTAATTTTCAGTATGGCCAGTCCTCTCACCTCACCTACAGCCACGGAGAGCACTCCAAGGAGCACCAGTTCATGCACACAGGGATTTGGGAATACCAGCCTGGCTTTGTGAATCCTCTCCAGTGTTTGCTCCTTGGTGGCTGCCTCTCATTGTTCCCGGGTATTAAAGCTCTTGTGTCAAGGAGAAAAGAAGTGGCGTTCGCATGTCTGCCTTTGAACAAAACCATTGTTCAGCTCCATCAACAATTTAATAATCCTTCCCTGGCAGGACAATGGATGGGGGAAATCGTGGGTGCAGGGGGGCTGGGAGCCACAGAGCCAAGTGCTGTTCCCGGCCTTTGAAGTCAGGGAGGTGTTTAAGTGACGAAAGAAATCACAAGTTTATGAAAAGGGCTCCTCTCGAGGAGGAGATCTGCAAACAAAGGGAACCGAGACCACTTGGAGGGAAGCAGAGCAGGGAGAAGGAAGAGCCCTTGGAAGAGAGTCAAGCCAAACCCCAAGGAAACCGGGAGAGGAAATGACAGTATGGATTTGCATGTGGACGCTTTGTTTCCTTGCCACAGATCTTTCCTGGGCTGCTTCTGAGGAAAGGGAGCACCCTCAGATCACTACAGCTCTTTTACAGCCTGTCCTGACCCTGTCCTGCAGACACCGAGGGGGAAGAGGCAGATCCCTGCTGGAATTTTTGGTGGCTGTGAGAAGGATCAGGGGATGGGCACTAAATGCAGGGTGAGGCTCTTGGGCTGTGCTGAGGGGGAAACGTCTGTTCCTGATGGAGGCACACACAGCCCTGAATCCCAAACCCAGCCCTAGGGAACCAAACCCACCTGAAATCCAACACACAGCGGTCCTGGGAGCGTTGGAGCAGGGATACAGCCAGGGATCTTTGTGGGAATGATCCCACATCAAATGGGGCTGTTTCTCTGCTGGTTGCTCTGAAATCCAGAGCCCGAACCCCTGGGCTGCCCAGCCCCTTTCTCTGCAGTGCAGCCGTGCCACAAAGCAGCTGAAAACGCTCCTTATTGACGCCTCCAACGCCCACAGACTGCGAGGCTGAAAATCTGCAGTGGGAGCACTACGGGGAGAGGTTTTCTGGCTGGCACGTGGCAGGAGCAGCAGCGGTCACATCCTCCTGTGGTGCAGGCAAAATTCACCCCAAGGAATCAACCCCGGTGCTTGAATTGGAATTTGCCCTCCTGCTGTGATTCCCCACCGAGCACAGAAAGGATCTGCCGCCCTAATGGTCAGGACTGGGGAGAAATGCCCTTTTCTTTCTCTAATAGCCAGGACTGGGGAGAAATCCCCTTCTCCTGGAAAAGCGGGAGGGATGAGTGCCAAAGCATCCGGCTGAAGGAGCAAACAAGGGGAAGTTTAGGAACAGGGCAGTCTGGTGACGGCTCATTTGGGAAAAAAAGAAAACTGATCCTGATGAATTTTGCTGTGCCCTGTGTTTGTTTTTAGGATGGCAGCAAGAAGCCCTTGCGGGAAAGCAGGGAAAAGACAGAAAATCGCTTCCGATAGGGAATATCAACCTCCAGCTACCCCTGGGTGCTGCAGTTTACAGGCTGCTGGAGGAGAGATGCAATAAAGTTTGCACCACTCGAGGGAGGCCTGCCAGCGGCAGTCCTAAAGGCTGCCATGAATAAAACACGCTTTAAAGAGCCAGCGAGGATTACAAAATCCGAAAACCCAGGCGGGACAAGCGGGATACATCATCCCCCCCACGTCAGAGGCAGGCTGGCAAAGGGGATGTGCTCAGAGCACAGCACCAGGGAGCAGCAGGATGATCACAGGAAGATTTGGATTTCACAATCCAACAGAGATGGATGAAAATTTCCGGAATCGGTCCACGGGCATCATTTTTTGCAGTTATTTTTCCAAAGGGAGGAGACGGCAAGAGCAGGTCTGCTCCTCTGCTCCTCGTGCGAGGGAAAATCCGTGTGCGGCACGGAGCAAAGCAGCGTCTGTGCCCAGGTAGAGAGCTCCGAGGGATCCGCGACTGGAGAGGTCCAGGCCAGCAATTGACCCTTTGAAGGAAGCCGTACATCATCATTAAAGAGCTTCACGTCCCGGGGGACCCGGAGGCGAAACAACCCCAGCGCTGCTGTCCCGGTGTGGGAGAAAACAGGGCTCAGGGAATGACAAATGGAATGCGCGTGGGCGGCAGGGTTTACCTGCAGCCCGAGCACGGGAAGGGCTCGGGATCTGCTCCTCAGGGAAGCTGATAGGGGAACAATAGCCTGCAAGTGGCATTGTTTGCAGGAAAGGCGAGATATTTGCCTTTTCTCACTGATGTTGCTGCATCTCTGTGGGGGCCCCTTCCTGTGTGGCTAATAAGCAGCAAGACGCCAGACGTGGAATACAAAAATTCCTTTGGCTTTGATTCGTTTTCTTTCTGGATAGAGTCAGCCTTACTTTTGTCAAGATCCCTGTTGTCTGGGTAATTTCATCTAGAGATCCTCAAGGAGCAGAGATCTCCACATCATTCCGAGTTTAATATCTCAGTTTGAGCTGGAATATATTCCAGCAATAATTTATACAGCTGAAGAAGGGGAAAAAAAAAAGATTACTTCTGTCTAATTGGCATTACACTAATTACCAGCAAAATACATCAGGCAAATATCACATCTCCTCACTCTCTGTCATTTTGCATTCCCTGCTCCATTTTCTCTCTCCTCGGCAGCGATAAAACAACACGACAGCCATTCTGACATCCCTGAGCAGGGATCACATCCTGACCCCCTCCTCCTTTTCCTGCTGCCTCCTTGTTTCCTCACGTCCAGGCAGGTTGTACTAACCCAGACACACACAGCTGACTGAGAACTGCTGTTCCCAGGAACCTGTGCATTCCAGCACCCTGCTGGATCCCTTCCCCAGCCTCTCCCATCCTCCTTGTCCAGAGGGTTCATCCCTGGAAGAACATTTTATACCTGGGTAATACAGAACACAGACTACAGGAGAGTCACAGATTTCACCCATGGGCTACCTGAGCTGATTTATTCCTGATTCACAGCATCCCTGCCAGTCTACCCCAAATTATTAGAAAAATGATGTAATTTTAGCCCAACACCAGTCTCATGCTGGAGTAAAGGTACCAAGCGTAAATCCAAGCATGTCCAAGAGCTACCACGAGCAGAGTCCTCATCATCCAGCTCATTCTGACGTGAGCTCCCTGCCAGACAAGGGCCCTGGCACAGAGCACTTTGGAAGGATCCTTCCCTGTTCTTGTCCCCCAAGCCCAGGAATGAAGTCTGGATGTTTGTTTTTAGGGATACAGCCCTGGAAGGAGCATCCAGGTAGGACTCGGTGTCCATGACACCCTGGGAGGTTCCATGCTCCCACCAGTGAGGTTCAGCCCTCCTTTTCCCTAGGATTGAGGCTGAAATGCCTCACAGGGATCATTTGGGAGCCTTGTACCCCATTCAGAGGCACGACTCCCTCTCCACCCCACCGAGGACAACACAGACAATGTCCCTGCGTGTCTCTGCTGGGAAAACAGAGCCTTCTGGCCACCAACACATAAATTCCCCCATTCCTGCTCGTTGGAAGCTTCTTGTCCTGCTCAGAGGTGCTGGAAAGGGAGCCCAGCTCCAGCCACACTGGTCAGGGAACAAGGATTGAGCCCCACGTGGCCGCTGTTGTGTCCCTGAGCAAAGCGTGGCCGCCTCAGCTCCCGGGAAATGAGCCCTGGATGCTGGCGGGGAACTGAGCTCTCGGGAAGGAGAGGCAAACGCAGGGGCTGCCACGGTTTGATAACCTCTGAGGCACAGCAGCCTGTCCCTGGGATGGCTCGCCACATCCATGACTAATGGGAGATTTATGGAGTGTCCTCTCCGCCGGGGAAGCGGAGCGCCGGCGTTCCAGCCACTTAACGGAGGGGACTTCAAATCAGGATGGATGAGAGCCCGTGGGAAGGAGACAGGAAGAGAGATTCTTTAATGGTGACAGCACAAAGGATCAAATCCCGGGGAAGAGCCAACAACTGAGACTGACACCTGACCTGTCTCAACAGCAAAGCTCCCATTGATTTCACCGGGGACAGGGATGAATCCCTTATCCTCTATCTCCTGCTGGTGAGAGGGATTTTCCATGTGAGGGATCCACACCTGACCGATCCTTCAAACTCAGCCACCTGCTATTTTTATGAGAAAGAAACTGCGGTGTGGAGTCCACGAGAAGCTCAAATGGGAGAGTTTGTAAGCTCCTCTGGCATTAAGTTTAAATCCCACGCTAATGCAGGTCCCTTGCACGGGCAGAGGCACTGCCAGGTAGGTTTATGGAGACATTCCGGAGCATTGGGAGGCAGATAAAGGGGAATAACTGCGGTAGATCACACAGGAGCTGGAAATGGCACGTCAAATTACTTCAAAAGGAGCTTTCTAAGGAAGCAGGTCTTTGAAAACAACAAATAGTCTGGGGCTGCTGAGGGATCCTGCCTGTCTGTTGCTTTTACACTCGGTGGCTTTTTCTGGTTTAGACGTGTTCTAAAGCTGAATGCCAAGCTCAGAATCCCTGCCTCCCGCAGAATCCCGGCTTCCTGCAAGTTCAGCTCTTTGTGGAGCCACAGAGCAGGCAGAGTGGGAAAACTGCTCTGTCTGGAGAGCAAAAATGGCCACAGAAATGTGACCCAGCAAAACCTCAGCCTGGTCACTCCTCTGTCCAGCTGACCACGGAGCTGTGCTGGGACAGCAGGACGGCACAGGGACAGGGGCCAGCCAAGAGGGACAAGAGGGACCTGCCTGTTCTGCTCCCAAAGCACACAGAGAGTTGTGGCTCAGGAGAAATCATCATTCCCATTGCTGGCTGTCCTCCACCTGTCTGAAGAAATGCAGCCCAAGTTCAAGCATGCATTTTGAAATAGGCTGGAAAACATAAAAGAAGAGCCTGAAGCAGCTTCACCCAACCCCTCACTCCGAGGAAATGTCCTCCCTGAAGAGGAAGGTGGGACAAGCAAAGAAGGGCCCCACCCTCCCATTCCCATTGCAGATCTAATTTGGAAAACTCTTCCTGGAACCGGGTTTAACAAACTGGAGCTGAAGACATGAATAGTTGGAGGCTGACGTAAACTATTTTTGGAAAATCGACTTTCTACCAAAGAAGGGATGTTGAGATTTGGCCCAGAGATAAGAATAGCTGTGCATGACCATTTGCATGGGCATTTGCATTGGAATTTGCAACCATTGCCAGGGAAAAGGAAAATGCCAAGTCCTGTGTGGGTTGGGTTCCTGTTTTAATGTCGCTGGGGTCACAGTTCTGCCAGGTGAGAACCTTTTCCCAGGCCTGCTGAGGTGGAATGTGATGGAAAACGTTCCTGCCTTGTACTGGAGGAGTTCCATGACACAGTTTGGCCTCCCTTGTTGGGAAGATGGGAAATCCTCCCTTCCCTGGGACAGAAGAAGGTGCCTTCCCTCAACAAGCTCATTTATAATTCTTATCTAAAAACTTCCATATTCCCATCTGTTTGTAGCTGATTCCCTTAAGGAAAGTCTCAAAGTTTGCCATGGAGCTGACCAAGCCCAAGAGTGGTTCCAAGGAGCAGGGTGAGCTTGGGGTCAGCAGCTCCCACCTGGTCCCCAGGCCTGGGCTCTCTGCAGGACTGCCCAGAAAATCTGCACAGGGTCACCTCCCTGAGCTGTGCACTCACCATGCACAGGGACAGCAGCATCCTGGGGAGGGCTTCCAGAGGGAAAGAGGAATAAAGACTAGGAGAAATGACAGAATTTTCTCCACCCAGTAAATTCAGAGCAGGAGGAATGTGATGGACGTAACACAAGTGAGAGAGCATTCGCAGATTTCCACCGGCTTGCCACAGACAGCAAGAGGGAATGGAAGAGATCCCAGCCTAGCCCAGGGTCACAAGAACCAGCAGAAAACTCCCAAAGTCCAATCCTGAATGCAGCAGGCACACACAGAGCCATGGGGACCTGGATATGCTCCAAGACAAGGCACCTTCCCACTGAAATATGGAGTTTTTGTCTCTTGGGCGTTGACTCCAAGTGACTGCACTGCCTGGACCTTTCACAACCACACCACGTGGGCTCAGGGACAGAAAGGTGTGGGGGGGAAAAGCAACCAGAGTCCAACAGGGAAATTTGGGTTCTACAAATAACTCCTCTAAAGATGTCCAGGATCCGCCAAGGATCTTTGGAGAACTCGAGGACAGCCTTATGTGTCTGCTACCACATAATCCTGTGAGGCAAGAGAGGCAGATAAATTATTGCAGCTATTTCAGACAACGTCTGAAGCGAGGAGCAGCCTTCTTAGAAGGTCTTGAGAGGATTAAAGGCACTCTCTGGAGCTGGGAGCAATGTGCTTGTTCCCGGGGCAGGGGAACAGCCGTCCCCTGTTTACCCCGGGCTCCTGGGGACAATTAAGGAAGGTCACCTGGCTGGCAGGACAACTGCCCTGCCCTGAGCAGCTCTGGCGTCAGAGTCTGCCCAGACACAGCCACTGGAAAACATGGAAAATAAGGAAATAGGGCGGGAATTACAGCTCAGGCAGAAATGTTGAAACTGGGATGGGGTAATCCAGGGCCATTTGCAATCTGCTGGATGTTGTCTGTCCTGATAAAAATCTTTTCCCAGCAGTGATTAAGCAAACCAGGAGCCGGTTTTGGGGATGAACCAACATTAAATGTGGAAAGGAGAGAAGCTCCCGACTACTTCTGCAGAAATGCAGGTGCTGAGGATCACTGAGGGACCCAGAAAGAATTTCCAGAGGCAGATGACGAGCAGAACATGGTCACAAAGAATGTGGACACCCTAAACCCAGGCAGCGGTGGGAGCTGCTGGTCAGGACAAAAGGAATTCCAGCCCTGAAGTATTAAAAAGGGCTGAAAATCAGTTACAAAAACCTCAAACCCACAATGTCTCAGCTAGAGACGAGTCCAAACAGCAGCCAGACCCGAGCCCAGCTGGGCAGATATGTGACCTGCTGGATCCCAGTCAGCAAAGGCCAGGAATGGCATGGATCTCGGTGGAATCCCCCATCCCAGACAAAGGCCACTCCAAAGCATTCCTCAGCCTCTGCAACAAAGCAGAAGTGCTGCATGGTACATTTGGAAAAAAAAACAAACAACAACTCCACAGACTGCAAATGTGCCTGGAACTCTTTCTGCAAGACAAAAGGGACATTTAGAGATAATGTAGGAAAAAGAGAATAGGTTTTAAGATCTAGAGGAGTCTCTGTGCCAGGGAAGGAGACAGAATGTAATTTTTTTGTCCCATCTGTTGGCTGTGAGGAATTGAACAACAATCACAGTGAGAACCTTAAAAAGCAGCTCATGACTGGCACTAAAGCAGAGGCAGGAGGCAGTGACTGCCCAGGGCTGCAAATCCATCCTTGTGGTGAGCAGGAAAAGAGGATGGCTGGCTCGGGAATACTCTGAGCCATCCACTTCCTCAAGGAGCTCAGTGCTGGGGGTGCTCAGCATTGAGAAAACTCCAGGGAGAGCTCAGAGTCCTTTCCAGGGCCTTCCAGGAGAGCTGGAGAGAGACTGGGGACAAGGGATGGAGGGACAGGACACAGGGAATGGCTTCCCACTGACAAAAGGCAGGGATGGATGGGATAGTGGGAATTAGGAATTGTTCCCTGTGAGGGTGGGCAGGCCCTGGCACAGGGTGCCCAGAGCAGCTGTGGCTGCCCCTGGATCCCTGGCAGTGCCCAAGCCAGGCTGGAGCAATATGGGATAGGAAAGGGTATCTTTGCCCATGGACTGGATGGGCTTTAAGGTCCTTTCCAAGCCAAACCATTCCACGATCCCTGGCACTGCAGGGTGCACACAGAGCCAGGTGCAGCCATGTTTCCATGCCATGGTCACACTGTGAACACAAACACTCCCAGACACATCATCCCTGCACCTGGAGCTGCTGTGGATGTCACCAAGTGCTGCTGGGGGGGCTGTGGGACATCACCTGGACACATCCAGCCCACCAAAAGCTTGTGGGCAAATTGGAGACCATACAGAGAGGAAAATGAGCTGAAAGAACGGAAGATTTGAACCATAATCAGAAATTAGCAAAGAGGAGGAGGGAAACTTCTCCCCAGGCTGCCTCTGCAAGGGTTGCCAAAAAGCACCACACACATCCAAGATGTGCCAGATGTTGCTGCTGCCCAGGAATGAGGCTGCAGGTCTGTGGTGGTGGCAGGAGCAGATGGCAATGGCTGGGAGGAGTGCGAGGAAGGGTGGGAGGAGAGGAAGAGACACCCAGCTGCCAAAATCCCTTGCCTTGGCTCTGCTCACAGGGAGGGACTTGACTCAGTTTTCTTTCAAAGAGATCTTTAAATGTTGAGTTGCCTGAATGGGATCTCTGAGTACGCACCAGGAGAGGGAATTCTGGTGTTGTGGGACTCAGTGGGAAGAAATGGGAGGAGCTGAAGCAGAGTTTAAGTGTAGACTGGTGAAACTGGGGGCAGAGAGGACCTTCCACTGGGAGGGCTCACCTGGGGTCTCACACACTGTGCTAACCAAGTGGGAAATTCTTAAAGGGATGCTCCCAGCAGAATCACAGGCTGGGATTTCATGGCCGTGCCACACACGGGTTAAGACAAGCTGCTCCTTCTTCCTTTGCAATGCATCCCTCTAAATCTTCCCTGAAACAAAGGAAAAGCTTGGCTGGGGGGGTTTTATTGAGCCCAGCAGCCAAACCCGGGAAGTGGCATCTCCATCCATCCGCTCCAGCTGTCCCGAGGTGATGGGAGGGGCTCCGACGGCACCGGGAAGAGGCTGGGCTTAGCAAAGCCTGAACCAGGCAGGAGAGCTTGAAACCAGTTCTGCCACAAAGTCCCAAAGCCAAGCTCAGCTCCCACCTCGGATGTCAGCAGCAGCCTGGGCTCTGGCATCTGGGAGCAGCCGGATTCCTGCCTTGTGCCTCTGGAACACCAGGATCCCGACATGGCAGAGGGAGGAGCTGCAGCTCATCCTGGGTGACCTAGGGCAAGCAGCCACCTCTGAAAAATGCAAATTGCAATTTTCTGTTTCATTCCCACCTATGGCAGAGTTTCTTCCCTGGAACTGTGAGGATAAACTCATGAACATCTGGGAAGTGCAGATCCTACGGCACGGAGAGTGTTGGGAAAGCTCATGAGGTGGTTGTTAATTCCATACTCAGAGCACGGTTGTAACTGCATGCATCAAAAATGGCATGGGGTCCCCACTTTAAATAACAGCCATAAAACAGATTTCAGGGGTGGAAAAACACGAATCAGAAATGCCTCATCCAAGAAAACACTATCTCAGATACATTTGCACCACACAGGGACAGAGGGAAAACAAGCTCCATGTAACAATTCCCAAATTGCTCAAATTTGGTCCTGAATTCCTGTTAAATTCCCTCGATGGAGAGTGACTGGCACTGTCCCATCCAAACCCTCTGTGCATTATGGCAGGACAGAGCCTCCATGGAGCACCAGCATTCCCAGGCTCCTTCCAACCAAAGCAAATCTGGGATCAGGGGGAACAGATGTCTTTGGGAAAAGCACCGGGTGGCCAAGTGGGAGACTGAGCTTCGTTCCCAGCTCAGCATGCCCCACCAAGGAGGGGAACAGCACAGGGAAATGTTGGGGAGGAAACAGTGGGCAGAGAGGGAAAATAGCAGGGATGACAAACGCCTGGGATGACTGAGGAGCTGCCACGTCAGTGCCAAGCTCCTGGAGAAGTCTTCACCAGAACCAGCGTAATTCCTCCTGCAAAGGGCCTGGCTCAGCCCCTGCAATAGAGCATTTTACTGCAGTCTGCACAGCAGAAAGGGTCCAAAAAAGGAGGACACTGAGATGTGTGTTAATCAAGTGAAGAACCATCTACAAAGAAAAGGCATGGATCTGTCTTCCAGTTGAAACGCTATAAATAGCCTTGCATACTTGCTTATCAGATTGGTTCGGCTGCAGGGATAATCTCCTGGAGAAAGCAATGGAAGCCCTGTTATGTTGGATATTTATAACCAGATGAAAGCTGAGAAAATGCACAGTTGTGTCAGCCTGGCGCTCGTGCCGCGGGATGGGGGTGTGGGATCCAGCGCATCTCCACGTTTAACAGAAGGTCAAGAACAGCTTAGTCTGCCCAGCTTCTCAAAAACCCAAGATCTGACCTCTCTGAGGGACGGGGGCTGCTGATGAAGCCAAGGCAAGGACATGGTGGGACGGTCCCCAAAAGGTCATGATGGTCCCACATCACTGGAGAGCCTTTGCAGGAAACAAGTCATGATCCTTCTCGGGACTAACAAGGTCGGGCTGGAAGCACAGATGTGAATGTGCCACACCTCGGGCAGGGGATGGAGCAAACACAACTCTGGTGAGCTGGCCTAACACCCCAGTGCCTCCTAATTCCCAAATCGCCTGTCCCAGTGCCAGGATGGCCTCACAGTCTGCTCAAGAGGATCATGCAACCCTGAGCCCAGCTCCTCAGGTCCCTCCTGAACTGCCGTGCCAGATTACCTGCAGAGCACCGGGACCAGCTCAGGATAATGCTGGCGGATTCCTGAGAGCCTTGACCTGCCACAGCCTCTGCACGCAACACAGGATGTCCTCCAGCATCAGGACAGATGCTGGAGCCACTGGAGCCTGATTCCCAACCACTGCCATGGGAAGGGAGCCAAGGCAGGACGTTCTGGGGGATGGAGAGCGGAGCAGGGTTTTGGTTACTCCTGGGAGCCTCCGCAGGGTCTGTACAACACAGGGATCTGGTGGTGGACAGGCATGGGGTGATTCCTGCTCTCCTGGGGGTGAACACACACAGGGCACCGTGTGCCAAGACAGGGAGCTGGTTTGTAGGGCAGGTTTGTGATGCTGTGGGCAGGGAGCCATCGCTGGTGGCTCCAGGCAGTGTCCCTTGGCCTTCCTCAGCTCTGCCCATCCAGCCAGGCACACAACGAACATTCCAAGGGATATCCCAAGACAACCCTCTCTGCCCTCCACCTTCCAGGTGCTCCTCTCTCTCCCCTCTTTCTACTTTTAGCCCTGCTCCTCCCTCATCATCCCTGAGTTTCCTGTCACATTTCAGGGCTCAACCTTTCCTCTCCCAGGTCCGTCACACCCACTACCTCGCTGTATCCATCAGCTCATCCATGGGGCACCTCCTTGCTCACCACCCTTCCAGGCTCTCTTCCAAGTACTCAGGGAAGCCCAGCACTGTTAGCGAGTGCCAGGGCTCCAGGAACTGCTCCAAACTGCTCTTCCCAGGTGACTGACTGGCACTTTTGGGGAGAAAGTCATCTGCACAACACTCGTGGACAGAGGGGTGCAACAGATGGATTTAGGAACCCCACCATGCCTCGCTCCCATGGTTGTAACACATAGAACTCCAGTGTTACTCCAGGAATCAGCTGGGAATTGGGAAGAGATGTTCCACTAGATCTGTCCATTTCCACAACAGAGTGACCCAGCAGGTTTGCAGCTCCCTAAAAACCACACTCAGCCATCTTCCCACCACGCACACACCTGTCCCAAAGCCAAGGATGCTCCCAGAAACAGGAGGAGACTTCAGGAGGACCCTCTGCCACCTGCTCCTCTTCCCTCCCAGAAGTTTCTTTGACCCTGCCACCTCCACAGCCACCTCCCCTGGGGACACAAGCACAGAAGGCAGCAGGTACAGGAGAGAAGATGTTATGTGCACAGCCAGAGCCAAATCCAAGGAAGCAACGGGAGCTGGCCGGAGAAGACAGCTGGGGGGTGGGCTGCAGCCAGGGGGGCAGCACAGAGGCAGCACGAGCAGCACGACCGCGGATGAAGCTGCGTCGGGGCAGGGGAAGCAGCTCTCTGGTGGTGACACCACAGACACCTCCAGGGGTTCTCAGGGGAAGCTGGACCCTGCTGGGAGGTGACCTGAGGGGTAAGGTGAAGGGACACGTCGCTCTGGGGTTTGCCACCACCACCACCATGCTCGATGAGCCTCCGCTCCGTGGATCTCCTCAGCCCAGCCTGTGCCACTAAACCTGCTCTGCCCCCTGGAAACTCCCATGGCTCCGACCCCAAACACACATGGGGAGCTCCAGCACACCCCAATCCCCCTGATGTGGGGACGGGCAACCGTGGGACCCCTGAGTGCAGCACACGAGCTCCCCATGGGCTGGGATACAGCCTCTCTGCTCGCCCCTGTGCTGCCATCTCGGATCACCGTGAGGGGCCAAATCCACCTGTCCCCTGCCACACCCACCTGTACCCACCACACCCATCTCCAGCCACACCCACCTGCTTCCTGCCACACCTATCTCCAGCCACACCCACCTGCTTCCTGCCAAACCCATCTCCTCCCACACCCACCTGTCCTCTGCCCCACCCACCTGTCTCCTTGACTCTTCCCATCCCACAGCTCACCCAGACCTCCCCTCCCTCACCACTTGTCCCCTCCCCACCCTTCCTTGCTGCTCTCTTGCTCTGAGCCTCACCTCTTCTCCATCCTCCCATCCCCACCAAGCCGAGCGTGTCCCAGCCGAGCTCCACATCCCCCACACCGGGGACATGGATCATGGAGGACCAGAAGCCTTGGGGACAGGCGCGAGGGGTGGGCACGTACCATTCTCGGGGTGCTCCATCTCCCCGATGCTGCCATCGGGCGTGGTGCGCTCGTAGTGGTCCTCGGGCAGGGCCAGGGGCCCGATGCGGGGCCCCGACGAAGATTTGCTGCTGGGGGTCTCGGATTCCTCCAGCCCGCTGTCGTAGTAGCTGTGCTGGGAGGGGTCCTGCAGGTCCTGAGCCTGGCTGGCTGCAGAGAACGTCACTCGGCGATGAGGTAACTGCAGACAAGAGAGAAGATGTTGCATCACCCACCCCGCAGGTGAAGGCAAAGGGGGGGGTCATCCAACCTGACCCCATCCTCAGCCCCCAGAGCCATCCTGGCAGACTCAGCACCAGCCTCCATCCCAGCCAAGAGCTTCCCATCACATGTAGGGAGCACACTTTGCATGGTGCCTCTGCTCCCCCAATCCATCACTCCCTCCACATCTTTGTCCCAGCCTCTTCTGTCACCCAGGTGTCCCCTCCCATGGCAGGACAGCTCTGGAAAGGTGCCCCCATGGGCGCAGCCTCCTGAATCACTGTCCCCACCCTTGGCCAGGGTCCCCACTTGGCAGGTTCCTGACACAACCCCAGAGCCTCACGTGGCCAAGGCCACCCCAAAGCCTCTCTGATGGCATCACTGCCCAGCACAGAGCCACAGCCACATCCTCCCCCACTGCCAGCCCCTGGCCTGACCCCAGCTCCCATCCTCAGGATTCTCCTCCCAGGGTCACCACCAGCGCCACTTTTGTGTGCTCATTAAGCATTTCCAAGACCCCACTTCACACTGTCCCTCCCCAGCTCTGCCTCATGCTCAGGAGCAGCTCCCAGCCAGCAGCCATTAAACCACATCATTATCCCGCTCCAAATCCTTCCACCAAATCCTTCTTTGGTGTGATTACCGAGGAGTGGAGAGTTCAAGGGGCAAGAGAGGGGAATGAAACACAACCACCGAGAGCAAGAAAAAGCCACCAAAATGTTTCTCCACCAGAAACGCAGGGAAAAGCCCAAGACAGGAATTATTTGATGGGGATCTGAAGGTGATGAAGCGAGAGAGGAGCCAACACGCCGTTTAGGCTGAATACCTTTTTTTGTGCTGGTGTCTTTCCTACAAATCAGTGGCAATCAGGCGTCCCACACACAGCGAGCACCGGCCAGGAAGGGGAAGGAATTGAGACGAACAGAGGGAAGGAACACAGAGGGAGCATTTAGATGAGCTGCTTTAAGGTTGGTTGGACCTGATTAAATTCACC
The DNA here is from genome assembly GCA_013400635.1 of Hypocryptadius cinnamomeus. Taxonomy (NCBI): domain Eukaryota; kingdom Metazoa; phylum Chordata; class Aves; order Passeriformes; family Zosteropidae; genus Hypocryptadius; species Hypocryptadius cinnamomeus. The sequence goes on along the minus strand of VYZP01073116.1, from coordinate 24,783 downwards.
ACAGATGCTTAGAGACCTGATTTAAGTAACTTCAGAGCTGTTAGGGCTGCTTTCTTTTTTTTTCCCAAGACTTATTTTTTCCTGAAGAATTTGTAGAGAATCAGGGAGCTTCCAGAAGACTGGAAGTGAGCTAAAATAGCGCCTGTCTTTAATGATGAGAAAAAAGAAGAGCTGGAGAATTATAAAACAGTTAGCTTAATTTCAGTTCCTGGAAAAATACTGAAGCAGATAAAAGAACTCTTTGTAAGTACCTACAAGATAACAAGGAAATGAGTAACAGCCACTGTAGGTTTGTCACAAACAAACATGTCAAGCCATTGAACTCATTCCTTTGAAAAGACAGCAGGCCTCGTGGAGGGAGGAGGAGCAGTAAATGTTCTAGCTCGACTTGAGAAAGTTTTTTTTGACACTGTTTTAGCTGATTTTCTCATAAGTAATGCAAGCAAACAGCAGAGATGCAGCATGGTACATCCCTGCCTGGGTAATGTGGGTGCAAATCATTTGGAAAGTGCTATTCCCGAAGGAATTACTGCAGACAGCCTTTTCAGCTGGGATCATGGATCAAATTAAAGCTCTGGGTTGTGTCCCGAATCTGTTGCGAGGCTGTGTTTTCATTAGCTGCTGGCATGACCGATGTGGGATGGATCTGTCACATCTGCACCCTCGTGAGGAGCAATCACAGCTGGCTGAGGATCACTGCACATCATGAGCTGGGGATCCACCCACGGTGCCAACCTCCCACCCAAAAATGCATCAATATTGGGATGTGTGAATGGGCTGAGATGTGCCAGCTTTGCTGGGTGCCAGGAGGCTCAACTGGGCACTGATTTTGAGGAGAGTGCCCCACTTCAGCAGAGGAGAACAGACAAGCACTCGTTAGAAACCATGACAAAATATTTCAAAAAAAGAGAGAAATTGGTTCAGGGAAGAGAAGGTTAAGGGTGGCAAAGGCTGGAAAGGAAAAGCCTCTGTTTGGGACCACTGGCAGATGAGGAGTGACCTCTACCTGCAGCAGAGAAGACCGGGTTAATCACTGTGGCAAAAAACCCACAGTGGTAGCTTTGGCCAAGTGTAATCACAGAGTCATGGCAGGGTTTGAGCTGGAAGGGCCTTAAAGCTCATTTCATCCCACCCCTGTCATGGGCAGGCACCTTCCACTAGCCCAGGTGGCTCCAAGCCCCGTCCAGCCCAGCCTTGGACACTTCCAGGATGGGGCACAGCACCCTGTGCCAGTGGGCAGCCAGAGCAGAGGGTGCAAACCGTGTCCTTAAGGCACAGGTGAGCCCCTCCCGGGAGGGCCCTGGAGGACCCAAGGACAAGGCAGCGCTGCCAGGTGCCAGTGACCCTCTGGAGTCTCCTCCCAGCCCACAGGGATCGTGTAAAGCCTGGCATTGCCCTCCCCCTGCACCGTGTCCACCCAGCTGAAACCAATTTCCTGCCTTGCCTGGCCCATCCCGAGCTCCTGCTTTCCCTCCGTGCTTGCACCAGCCCTGCCAGACGAGCTGGGCTCCTCGGGGTGCTGAGATAACACAAATAAACAACCTCCCAAAGCCAGCCTGTGACAGCCACCATCCCCCCACCCCGGGGGGGCTCCATCCCAACAGCAGCGCTTTTACCTGAAAAGCACCTCCTTTAAATGTCACCTCCTGCCAGGCAGCCCTCGAAAGGGCTCCTCTCACTGCGGGGCTCCCAAGCCCTGTCCCCTGCAGCCCCACAGGGCAGCGTGGCACTGGCACGGGGAGTGCCCCCCTCCCTCTCTGCCCAGCCCCACCAGCGGGTGCCCTGGGAAGCTCTCCACCCGCACAGCCCACCTCTGGAATCATGGAAAGGCACGGAATCAATTTGTCTGGCCTTGACTCACAGAAATTGGGTTTGGTGTGACCTTTCTGGGGGAGGTTAAAGAGCCTTTGAGCAGGCAGTGGCCTCTGCACGAGGAGCTGCTTGTGCAGTGCAGTCGAGGCACGCCAGAGCCTCCTGTTTGAGGAGTCAAACACAGCAGGTCCAAGTCACAACCTGCAAACAGCAAATCTGTTTCGGGGCCCTCATCTTTGCTTGCCCCAGTTTTATCCTGTTCCTCATCAGAGGTGACCTTTGCAGGTGCCATCTCACCAGGGCTTCTTCCAGTGCCTTCCTGCCCTTCCAACCTGGCAGGTTTTTCCACCTGAGGTCTGTGCCAGCCTCTTAACCCTGAGCTACTCATGCAGCGTGACCCTTGAATCCATTTTAAAGTCAGCACTTCCCGGGATATCAGCAGCGTTCCGTTTCTCCACACTCAGCTCCGCGCCGGGCCGCGCTGAAATGCACTTTGTTTAAATGGGCCCAGTTTACCAAGCAATCGGAATTGCTCTGCATGACTGCTCCATCCTCAGCACCACCTCCCACTCCACCAATCTCCGTGGCAGCCGCGGGTTTATCAGCAGTGATTTCAGATTTCCTTACAGACCATTGATTACAGCGGTGAATGGCAGCGGGCGCGGCGCCGCTGCCGAGGAGCAGCTCCAGGAGAACCTCGCTCCACGAGGAATCCCAGCCAAGCTTCCCTTCCCTAAGCTCTGGATAAACCAGATCTGCCTCACGATGCCGTGCTGAGAATCCCAGAATCCCAGGTTGGAAAAGCCCTCCAAGGTCACTGAGTCCAAGCTGTGCCTGATCCCCAGCCCAGAGCTCTGAGTGCCATGTCCAGGTGTTCTTCAGACACCTCCAGGGATGGGCACTCCAAACCTCCCTGGGCAGCTTCTCCCAATGCCTGAGCACCCTTTCCATGGAGAAATTCCTGCTGGTGTCCAACCTCAGAGTAGTGTTCATGCAAAACAATAAAAATAATAATAATGATAATGATAAAATCCCCATTATCAGCTGGGAGCGTCCATCGGTCTCCAGCTGCTCTGTACCCAACACAAACCAGCTCTGCCTCTCCAGCCCCGCAGGAATGCCTGCAGCAGCCCTTGTTCCTCACAGAGGCCAGGACCATGCCTAAGGAAAGGTTTAAAAGCCAGACCTGTCACGTAATGCCAGAGCCCAGTGTCCCCTGCCATCAGCCACAGTGACTGACGTCAGTGCTATTTCCATCAGCCATTCCCTGCTTTAGCCATTAATCCAGTTGTTCCCTGGGGCTGCCGAGGGCAGTGAGCACTGCACAGCCCCAGCCAGCTCTTCCAGCTGCTCGTGGCATCGCTGCCCTACCAGTCCTGCCCACCTCAGGCTCCCCAGCTCCATGGACACCTCTGGAGCAGAGAGATCCCACTCTTTGCTACAAATTATTCCATTCAATTATGTCAAATATCTCTATTTTGAATGCCTTTGCTGGTTCCCAACACATGGGCAGGTCCCACATCCTACGTTGTTATGTCTCAGCCCAAATTACTCCAACTATTTAGTCAATACTTTTGCATTTTTCTCCATAATTAACAATTTTGCAATCTCCACTTGGAATTGACAGTTCCTGAATTCCACCTCTTCCCGGCGCATTTTTTAAAGTACTTATTGTGTTGACTTTGTAATAATTGATTTTCCCCCAATGTCTTTGGCTTTGCTTGTTAATTTTCTACACTCCAGAACAACTCATTTCTCCTAATTGCTGTAATTCCCTCCTTTTACCCCCAGTATTTATTCTTTTCCTACTTCAAACTGCTGCCACTGTGCTGGAATGGGATTTGGAGCAGAGTTGTCTATTTTCTCAGCTGAGAAATTGTGGCTTTGGATAAAAAAAATGCATTTTCAGGGCTCCCCAGTGCTCACTGTGACATTCCTGATGGGGACACCTGTGCCAGTGTCACACCTGAGGGACAAACTGAGCCCCTGTCCCCCTCTTCTTTCCGCAGGGATGCTCTGATGGGGTTGTTCATCCCCGGGAAAATCCTGCAGGTTCCGTGCTGCCACAACTCAGAGATTTCTCCTGAGGAGAAATCCTTGGCAGCTCTCCCTCTGATGACCCCCATCCTCTGTGAAGTGCTCTCCTGCCTTTTTGAGTTCGTGTCTGCTCCGGCCTCCGCAGATTCCAGCAGCAGTGAACTCCCGGCCCATGTGCTCGCTGGAAAAGCTCTTCCCTTTGCTCCTGCCTCTGCTGCCTGCTCGTTTTGCCTTGAACTTCTCCTACCTGCAGGGTTGTGAGGAATGGCAGTAATTACTCCTCGCTCTGCCCCCTTCCAATTCCACAAATCCAGGCTGCATCCTGCTCTGCCAGGTCCTGCTGCAGATACCAAGCAGGTCTGACCAACCCTGCTGCCCTTCCCTGTGCCCATTCCAGTCCTGCTGCCCTTCCCTGTGCCCATTCCAGCCCTGCTGCCCTTCCCTGTGCCCCTTCCAGCCCTGCTGCCCTTCCCTGTGCCCCTTCCAGCCCTGCTGCCCTTCCCTGTGCCCCTTCCAGCTTTTCCCCAGTTTTCCAGCCATAGGGAAGCCAGACCCAAACCCACAGCTCCAGTTTTGGGGCTCGTCTGGCAGTAGCAGGAGCTTTGTTTTGGTGAGGAATTTTTGTGGGTTGTCCCCGACCTGCCTGGTCCTGGCTGTACATCCCAAACCCCCCAACACCAATTTCTGACTGCGCTGATTCCTTCTGCCATAAGGACACATTAGGAAAAATTATACTGGGAGACATTTCTTCATGGAAAGGGTGGTTAGGCACCAGAAGGAGGGTGGTGGAACCACCATCCCTGGAAGCGTTCAAGGAATGACCGGAGGTGGCACTCAGTGCTCTGGACTGGGTGACATCAAATTTTGATGATCTTGGAGGGTTTTTTTTTCCAACCTTAATGATTCCATGAGGATTCCCTCTCATGGGTGCTGGATGGGGCTAAGGGGACCCTGCACTCCTCAGCCCCTCTGCTCCCTCCTGCCTCTTCCTTCCCTCATTCAAACATCTCCAGCTCCCAGCATGACCTGCACCAGGCTGATTCTCCTCGCTAAACCCAGGGAAACAAACTCAGCCCAAGTGACAGCAGTGCGCCAGGAGGCAACAGGAATTTGGGATGTTGCCATGTCCCCACAAATCCACAGCATCACTGCCTGTGCAGAGGGCAGGGACCGAGCAGCAGGAGAAATTCCATTGTTCACAAAGGAAACCACAAAATCTGCCCCGGGCACCCTTTTCCTGCTGGCAGGGACGGAGGGGAGCCACCCTGCTCCCCCTCCCTGAGCGCAGTGGGGAAAATCCAGCCCTTGTTAACTGGCTCACTGCTGATCCCAAAGCAGGATCCGCGGCTCCCCTGGCCTCCTGTGCCTCCCCACATGCCAGAAGCCTCCTTTCAGGCAGCTGCCAAGGGAGCTGCTTCCCCAACAGCCGCCACAATGCCGCAACTCACAGGGCCGGGAGTGAAAGGCAATGTCAGAGCCAGCGCCTGGAATATCAAAATAACCCACAAGGGAGCCATTGTGGCACTGGAGTTACTCAACTTCACATGGATTCATCAACCCCTCTCCTTCACAAACCAACCTGGAGCCATGCAACATCCCTGGATATGGAGAGGAAGAGAGAAGGATAAGCCCAGGGACTGTGCTTTGAGTGACCCAGAGCCAGCTTTCCATGGGTGGAGGCTTGGGAATTGTTTGCTTTGCCTGGCGAGGAGCGGGGCTCCAGTGCACTGCAGCACAGCCTTGGGAGCAGGAGGATGAGGGGAATATTATGTCCATGGAAACCAGGGCAGGCCTTGAGGAAAGCTGGAGCTGAATTGCCAAAACCACCCAGGGCAACACTCAAGCTCCAGGAAAAAGGACACAGGCTCAGCTCATCCCTGAGCCGACCATTTTATAGCTCTGAGCCACAAGAGCTTCTGCTGCCGTGCTGGGGTGAGGCTGGAGCTGAGACAGCCCTTCCCATCCTGTTCCATGACCCTCCAGCAGCACATTGTGCAGTACTGCACTGATTTTTGGAGGAGAAGCTCCCCAAGAGCCTTCCCTGCTTGTTCTGCACTCACCCTGCAGGTGATGGGAAGAGCTCAGGGCGTTTCCTGGCACAGCAGCACCCTGAGGGACAGGGATAATGGACAAGGGACAAGGCAAGCACTGCCCTGGCTTGCTGTCACCTCCTGGCATCTACAGCTCTCCTCTGCTCCTGCCCTCGTTGGCCTGGGGGTCCTGTCTGCCCTAAGGGCCCCTTTTTGCCCTGCCACAGCATCTCCAGGGGTACAGTTGGTTGAGCAGACCCAGCTGCATTCCCAGCATTGCTCCCTGTTTGCCCAACACGAAGGAATCGAGGGAAGGGCTAGGATCAGGTCCCAGGGGCTGCTTTGGACAAGGGAGGGACGTGGATGGACCCATATCTAAGCCAAGATCTGTGGTCTCACATCTGTGAGACCCATCCTTTTATTCAAAACACTTGTTCAGGCCCTCCCAAGATTTTGTCCCTGAAGACGGGGTCTCCCAAAGAACTCTGACAATTCTGGAGCACAGTTAGAGGTCCAAATCTGTGATCTACCAGTCTGACTTTACTGGGGTCAGCTCCACCACAGCCACTGGGGTCCCACAGGGCACATTGGCCTCAGGGTGACCGCTCTGGTCCGTGATGCTCACGGGGTCTCGTGTGGTGGCTGTGTCTGCCCACAAATCCCTGTGTCCGTCCCCAGCTCCCAGCAACCCTTCAGCTCTTTCACTGTTGACAAACCAGAGAAAGAATCCACAACCAGAGGGAAAAAAGCACAGGAATCCATGGAATCCCAGCTCCCAAACCCAGGTGTTATCCCAAAAAGCACCTGCTCCCCTCCTGAGTGGCTGCTCAGCTGACAATTAGCGAGTGCTGACCTTGCAGTCAGCAGAGGCAGTCTCCAAGTCCTGCCGAAATAATGATAGCAGAGCAGCCAGCCTCAAATGGACATCAGCTCCCGAGGCACTATTTAATGAATAAATCCAGGGAAAATGCAGGCTGACTCCACATAGGTGCCCCGAAGCCTCCTGAAATTTGCATGATGCTCAAAGATGCCGCCAAAGCCCGGTGCCAACCTGCCTGGTCAGATCGAATTTATCTAACTCAGAGCAAGATCTAACGCAATTAGAGACCCATTTAGGCAGCCTGGGGACAGAGCCTGCCTAACCCTCAGCCTATCCCAGCTCTGAGCCCATCCAGGAGGTGCCATTTGGCTTTTCTTTGGGTGAAATGAAGATGGGCAAGGAAAATACGGAAATAAATCATCGGAAGGGCGAACGGTAAAATGGAAAGGGGTCATAATCTTTATGGAATGATGTCTAAATTGGCCTGGCCATGCTGCCCTGAAATGTCTGTCACCATCCAGCTGATAATGGAGCTATTCTGGAGATGGTTGGTGTGGAGTGGAAATTGCCCTGGACGCAGCAGGAGGCCTCATAATCATGTTAAAACTATCTTAAGATCCCAGGGAGAAAAAGCTTTTCCAGACTGGGAGCAACACTTGAATAAAACCCTCAAGGAAGCCAACAGCTGCAGAGTGGGAAAATGGTGCTGGGAAAATAATGAGCTAATCTGGCTCCCAGTTGAACCCAGTGGAGCTGACAGGGAGCGTTGAAGGCTCTGGGGGGAGCAGGGGGTCCAAAGCTGTAGGCTCAGGACTCTATCAAAAAAAATGGAGATAACCAGGAATGCCTCCATGGAAGCCCTTCCACAGAAAACCTGTCAATTTGCTGAAATCAGATCATTATTCAAGCGAGCTCCTTGTTTCAGGGCTGGGGCGTGGGGGAGATCTTTGCTGACACGTGAAAATGAAAAAATGATGCTCTTGCAAAGGTACTTTCAATTCAGGACTCCAGCCAGGTATTAATTATGGAGCTCAACTCAAAAAGGTCAGGCAGAATCATGCCTTTAGACATTACTAGAAAAAAAAAAATTTATATATAATATATATTCTGATTGACCTGGGAAACAGGGGGGAAAACTGTCAGTTCTTCCTGATTTGCTTTCAAATTGAAAATTTTCCTCTGAGGGCAAACCTGTTTTGCAACCAGCTCTATTTCCACAGGCAAAGGGCAGCAGCTTTTCCTGTTTGCCCAAGGAATTGTGCCTGTTCCAGAGGTCTGGGCACCCACATGCTGCAGAGATGGGCAGAGCCCTCACTTTAGTGGTCTGCACCTCCCGATGAGTGGAGATACCAGGTGAGACAAACCTTCCTTTGGAGACATCAAACAGGTAGGACAAGTCATAGGAAGGCTTCTTAGGGCCACTTATCTTGCCTGTACTGCTCCAATTCCCATTCCCACTGGCACAGGACCCCTGGGATGGATGAGCTCCTCAAATCCCAGGATTGCTGTCACATCCTTGGCTAAACCAGATCCTGGCTCCTGACAAATTTCCAGCACACTAGCAAAGGTTTCTGAGCTCTCTGGGCAAGAGACGCCCCAATAGTCCGTAATAAACTGTGATCCACTTGAAATCCTTGGAAAAAAACCCCACCCAAGCTCCTCCAGGCACTTACAGAGCCTGGAATCACAACACCTCAGAAGGCCTTGCCCAGCCTGAATGAGAACGAAGGGCTCTTCAAACATCTGAAACACGGGTTTTGCTTTCCATGGGGCTCAAGTGCTTTTGATGATCAAGCAGGAAGATGAATGGATGAGTGTGAGAGGAACACCACACATCGCTCCAGCAGGACACTTCCAGCAGGATCTCAGTCCAGAGCTCAGCCACGAGGTGCCCCCCCAGCAGCTGCTCCTGAGCACCGGGGAGCTGGGAGGATGTGAAAACCAGGCCATGTGGGAGCAAAATAGCTGCAGGCTTTCAGGTTGCTCGGGCCTTTCAAGATGTCTCCGAGGAGCTGAATCAGGGCAGGCTGCTCTGACAGCTCCGGAGCGGGATCAGCTCCCAGGGAGAGAGGTGGGATCGCTGCCCTCCCCAAAGAATGGCTCCCAGCTTTGATGGAATGTGCCAGGATCCCTGTGCCATGTGCAGATAGGAGATCAGAGGGGTGTTTTGCAAGCCAGGAGGAGCTCAGAAGGATGTTTACACCCTGGGAAAGGGGCATCTTCAGGGATCTCTGGACAGGACCCACAAGGCCTGGCTGTGAGTGCCAGAAGGATGGAAATAATGAGGTGGTGGAGCTTTCTCCTGCTCTCCTGGCAGGTCACAACCCACACTCCCACCACAAACCCACCCACGCTTCCCTGCAAGCAGCTGAAGGGCTGAGGCAGTAAACAGCTTCCACCACACAAGGCATTGATGCAAAACAACCAGGAATGTTTTTTAAGGGATCTGGGGGAGTTGTTTTCTTTCTGGTCCTCTGCCTGACCTCCTGTTCCTCTTGAGAGGGTTGGGTTGGGAATCACACTCGGAAAAGAAGCCTTTTCTACAGGTAGGATGTGGAAACCACGTACTCAAGGGTGCAGAGACCTCCAGAAAAGTTCAGAAAGTCAGAGAATAAAATCATAGAATGGTTTGAGTTGGAAGGAACCTTAAAGCCCATCTCATTCCATCCCCTGCCGTGGGCAGGGACACCTTCACTGTCCCAGGCTGCTCCAAGCCCCAATGTCCAACCTGGTCTGGGACTCTTCCAGGGATCCAGGGGCAGCCGCAGCTGCTCTGGGCACCCTGTGCCAGGGCCTGCCCACCCTCACAGGGAAGAATTCCTTTCCAATATCCCATCTAAATCTCTCCTCTTTCAGTTTCAAAGAGTTCCCCTTCTCCTGTCACTCTCTGCCTGTGTAAAATCTCTCTCCATCTTTTTTGTAGCTCTCCTTGAAGTACAGAAAGGGTCAGAACAAAAGACAAGGCCAGTGAAGGACCTGTTGGGGGAAAGCTGAGTGAGGATGAGTTGCAGGTCTGACTCCAGAGGGAAAGCCAGGGCTGAGCTTCACCCAGGCTGGACTGGTGGATGCTGCAGCCACAGTCAGAGGTGACAAGAAAAGGGGCACCAAGATGCCAGGGGTGACCTCCTCACCCCTGTTTAACCCTCCTGTGCCCCAGCTGAGCTGTCTGTGCTTTCTGGGGTGCTGAAGCATCAGGGCACTGCAGGAAGAGCCTCTTTTGGAATAATCTCCACTGACCATCTTGGTTTCTGCCAGGAGCAGAGCTGGGTTGTGCAATGGCAGCACAGCCATGCCCTGGGGATGGGCTGTGCCCAGGGCTCCTGGCAGGTGCTCTCACAGGACAGGGGTGTGTGGGGATGAGGGTGGAGGGGCAAGAAGGTGATTTGGGCCTGGCACAGGGCTCAGCATTCCAAAGGATGTGCCAACCAGTGGGAGGTTTTCTAGGGCATCACGGGTGCTGAGTATCCAACACCCCACAAACCATGAAGGGACTCTTTGGGACCTGCCCTGGCACAGCCCCACACAGGGGGATTCACTCTGGGGATCCCAGCTGGCCACCAGAGCACAGCAATCACCCCTTTGCTGTTGTCCCACCGCTCCCAGGGCTTCCCTCCCCAGCCCTGACACAATTCCAGCCACTCTCTGCCCTCTGCTCCAGGCATTCCTTAGCCCTTGTTCCCTCCACAACAACCTCCCTGGCCTGTCCTACATCCTGCACCCTCTCATTACTCCAACCTCGTTCCATTCCATCCCAGAACATCCCAGCTCTGTCCTCACCCAGGAACACCCTGCCCTCCACCCCCTCCTGCTGCATCCCACCCTGTGCGTCACCCCATCCACACCTCTAGGTGTGCTGTGGGCTGAGGGGCCACCGAGTGGCTGGGACACACAGGGACACACAGGGACACACAGGGACCACGGGGACACGCAGAGACCACGGGGACACGCCCTGTCACAGCCCCGGGTTCGGCCCCAGGATTTGGGTGTTGGGTGAAGCAGCCTGCAGGGCTGGGCCCTGCTCCAGGGAACAGCACTGCAGCTGAGAGCCCGGCCGAGCGGGCAGAGCAGTGCTGGGAATATCAATCAGGGAGGCTTGGAGCAGGCGGCTGCACACACAGCCAGGGCTTTCATCCCCCAGGATCCACAGCTCGGCCGGCAGAGCCAGCCAGGGGCTCAGCCCTGCGCTGGGAGGGCTCAGCATCCCTCTGTACTGGGGCCAGCACGGTCAGGAGAGACTGGGGAAAGCCAGGGTGAAGGGAGAGATCAGGAGAGAGGGTGGAGAGGAGCAGACACAGTTGTGAAAGAAGCAGGAAGATTTGGGGGGGAAAAAGGAGGAGTTCCCCAGATCCAAGCTAGGAAAGGCCAATGCTGGCTCCAAGGGCATCAGGCAAGGGAGAGGCTGAGGCTGTGAGGAGGGAGAGGAAGAGGAGGGCAGGGAGGAATGAGAAGCAGGGACGAATGGCAAGAGGGGAATTGGGCAGTGCTGTCACCCAGCCCCACGTGGGGAGCCCCAGGCAAGGAGCACAGGCTGGGTGACGAGGTCCCCAGCACTGGTAGGGCCAGGGACTGCCAGGCAGGAGAAACCTGATGACCTCCCTGATGTGCTAGGGACAGTAAGTCCCACTGTCTCCTTGCAGACACTGCCTACAGAGTTGTCACCTGGCCAAGGCTGCTCACTCTGCTGTCACCTGCTGTCACTGTGTCCACCCCACTGCCACCCTCCACACTGCACAGCCTGTGCACAGCCCTGTGCCCCTCTCCCTGGGTCTGTGCACCCCCTGTGCCACCTCCTACTGCAGTCCAGGCTGCACAGTCCCCACTGCCACCTCCTTGGGGACAGGGCTTGTACCCTGCCCTGTGCCACCTTCCCCCCAGGGGATACTCTGGCTGCATCCCCTGCATCCCCTAGTCCTGACACACAGCCTGTGCATGTGTCCCTGCCCCCCCTTGTCACCGAGACCGTGCTCCCCTCTGTGCCACCTGCACAGGGTGCTGGCAGTGAGCATCCTGCTGTCACCTCCCACGTGCGGGGGCGCGGGCTGGGTACACCCCGCTGTCACCTCCCCCCGCAGCACAGCCTGCGCACACCCACGCTGGCTCTGGCTGCACATCCAGCCTGTTACCAGGGCTTGCTCTTCTCCCGTGGCTGAAGCTCCTCATTTTAGGTCCCAAATACCCCACGGTGCTCTCGCTCATCAACCCAAGTCCCCAGCACAGATGCACCAGGAGCCAGCACACCTTCCTGCCTCGCCCATGGTGCCCTCAGCATCCTCACCAATGCTCCAGCACGGTGCACTGCCCACTCCCCACCCTGTCCTGTGCTCCCCCAGCTCTCCCAGGCACCCCAGTGATGCTCACAAGCTGCTGTGCTTTGACACAGCCACTCTTCCCAGCAGATCCAGGGATCTGCAGGCCCTCAACGACACTTCCCTCATTCGGTCTCAGCCCGGCAGAGCCAAATCTGACCCAAGCCCAGTCGATCCCAGCAGCAGGAGCTGATTCACAGTGTGGAGGAACTGCTCCCAGCACAGCTTCTCTCTGAAACTGGGGGAAAGCAGGGCAGGTCCCCCATGAACCCTCAGCTCCATCTGCAGCTCCTTGCTGGATCCATTTATCAGCTCATTCCACGTGAACGACCTTGAGAAAACCCACTGACCCAGGACAGTGGGAGACTTTCCCAGACATCTGCCATCACCTAAACCTGCAATTTATGGAGACTCTGAGCTAAATTCTCAAACAAGACGATTTCATTTCTGTCCATTACAGCTACAATATTCCTCTCCTCCCCTCCCGCAGAGAGTAATTAATGCTGCACCGCGCTCCCAGCCCGCGGGCAGGTGCAGGAACCTCTGCTGAGCTCGCTCAAGTTCACACCACTCCAGCTGCCTTCCCGGATGGTGGGGGGCTGTAAAGACCTGGGGCAGCTCTTGGGAAAGGATGTAGAATATCCACTCCCAGTAAAAAAGGGATGGAGCCTGGGAGCCAGGCAGAAGAAAGAGCCGCTCCCCACGCCAGTGCCTGAGTTCTCACCCCAGGTTCATCAAAGAGCTGCCGAGGACGAGGAAGGAAGGGAAACTTCTCTCAGAAAGTTCCCAAAGGGAAGCAGATAGCAGGGCTGAGCCAAGCCCCCAGACTGCCCGGCCCAGCCCTGCGGGGAGCAGTTATTGAGGTGGTTGCTGGTGTCTCCTTTCCTCCTCTGCAGCCATCGAATCTCCCTGCGGGTCCCAGCCCTGCCTGCCCAGGAGGCCCAGACACTTCCTGGATGGTTCAAGATAAAACCTTATGCTGTTAGCAAAACAAACGAGGAGGCTGTGAGAGCCAAGGCTGGCACAGGGCTCAAACCACCGAAGCCAGAATCACTGGTTTCCCCAGCTGATCTAATCTCTCCCAGTGCCAGAGCTCCTCCTCGGCCCCAGCAGCCTGGTGAGGCCACTGGAGGCCCTGGGGAAGAGGTGAACTGGTGTGACAGGAGCAGGGATGGGTGCCCCAGTTTGGAAGAAAAACCAGGAGAAATAGGAATGGGTCGCCAGGGAGGGGGGCCCTGAGATGGGATAGTGGGATGGTGGGAGTGGGGTGTTGGACTGTTCCTGCCTACCAGGGTCCATCTTTTCTCCAAACAGCTGGAGACAAGACCCTGAGCGAGTCCCATGGCATTGGCATCACTCCCGTCCATCCCACCAGGAGATTCCATACAGGGCAGAGCCATCTGCATGGGAAGCAGGACCACCCGGCTCCAGCAAGCCTTCCTGAGAGGATCTCTCCTTCCCATCACCTCCCAGGGTGGGGGAGCACTGGGATCTGGGCGCTGCTGACACGCCAAGGCTCCATCTGCAACCGCGTGCGCCCTCATTGCAGCACTGCGGCGGGTGGGAGCCGGCGGCTGCCAGCCCGCGCCGGCGGGATTTGGGTCAGGCTAGCCAGGCACAGGGATCTGCTCCGCCACGCTCTGGCTGTGGGACGCGTGGGTGTAGCTCAAGAGGATGTGGGGATCAACCAGGAGAAGCTTTGAGGGAGGATGTTGGTGTGAAATGAAATGAAAGCTGGGCGGGCTGGGCCGTGGCTCAGACTGTGTCCACGACCATACAGGTGTGTGTGTGTGTGTGTGTGTGTGCAGGTGTTGGGAACCCTGTCCTGGAGGGACATCTTCAGAGGGCCAGGTAGTGACTGGACATGGGACATGTCAACCTGGGGGTGAAGGGTCAGCACCATGAGGCTTCTGGACTGACCACACTGGGGTGTGGTGGAGAGTTTGTGGAGATGGCCAGCTCACGTGAGCATCACTTCTGGCCTCCACAGGGCCTGAGTGCTCCAGTGGCCAAGGACATGGAAAATATGCCTGGGAAATTGCTGGGAGAGCCTTCTCAGGGGCAGCAGGGACAATAAGGCACAACCGGTCAAAAATAGAAAACTTTATTGAAGTCAAATCCAACAGGGCAGCTGAGCTCAGCCCCACGGCAGGAGCCCAGCCTGCCGCTCACTGGGGTACAAAGAAGGGGGCAGGGGTCTCATGGGGCACAGGGGGTACAGCACGGGGGGAGTGGGTGGTCCTCACCCATGGGGCCCCAGGAAGAAGACAAAGCCACAGGCACTCGCACCCCCTCTCCCTCCCTGGCTGGTTAAGGACAGAAGTGCCAAAGCAGAAACATGGTGCAAGCTCCTAAGTGGCCAGACAGCCCGAGAAAGAGGGTCCTGCAAGCTCCACGCTCAGCCCACGACCTCGTGGCTCAGCTCCAAGCTCCAGTGCACACCAGCGAGCAGCCAAGACCTGCCTCCACCCTGCCCCGCACGCAGAAAACCCCCTGACAACACCACGAGCAGTGACTCGACTGCAGCAGAGACCTCAGTGCCCCTCTCCCCCGGGCCCCAGCACAGCCCCAGCCCTGCCACATGGACAGGCCATTCCTGTGCCATGAGGATCTGCAGACCCTCTCCCACAGAGCCACAGCTCCAGGCCCGGTGCTCATGCTACGGGAAGCCCGGATTTCACCGCTCCGGCTGTGGCAGAGGGCCCGAGCCTGGGGGAAGCCGGAGCCTGAGCCTGGGAAAAAGGCAGAGCTTTGCTCCTCCACCCAGCCCCACCTGCCCAGGCAGCCGCAGCGGGCTCAGAGCTCCCTTTGAGGCTCCCTGGCGCAGGGATGGTGTCAGGCTCTGCCGCACCAGCAGAGCCAGGCTGGCAACAGTGAGGCCAGAGCCTTCCAACTGCTCCCTAGAGCAGGGCAGGGCTGGAACCTGGCTGTGGCAGGAGCAGGACCAGTCCCTCCTCCCCATGAGCCAGCCCAAGCAGAGGGAGGGATGGGAGAGTGGGCACCGCCCTTCTCGGTGCTCTTAGAGTGGTCCCCAAAGGGGATGCAGGCGGTTGGTATTCTTTGCCCAGAGCCCCACATGCAGAGCCACACACATGCAGTGCCCTTCGCGTCACCATCACCCAGGCAGCGCCACCAGGACCCAGCCCCGGGCGCTCTGACAAGGGCTTGGACAGTTTTTGGCCTCCTCTACACCATCCCCATCCCCTCCCTGCACCACGCCCAGGCTCTGTGGCTCGGCTCCGGGGTAGTCCAACGCCAGCCCCCTGGGCCACACATGCAGGGCTGGGGGCCAGTCCACGCTCACTCCCACACCTCTGTCCAGATGGCTCCCCGGTGCAGCGGGGGAGCCGCTGCCGGCCTCAGGATGAGCTCTCCTACCTGCTTGTTGGTGTATTTCTGGGGGTTGGTGCGGTAGCTGTAGTCCGAGTACTGCTCGGAGCCCGTCGAGTTGTTGTCCCCGGTGCCAACAAAGGTGTTGGTGGCCGGCAGGTCCTGCACCACTTGGTGCTTCTTGGAGGCGGAGGGTGACTGAGGCTGCAGCTGGATGGAGGGCAGCGGCGAGTTGGAGCGGTAGTGGCGGCCCAGGTCCGGGCTGCCCGGAGGGTAGTTCAGGGGCAGGTGGATCCGGGGGCTGTCACTGACAGAGTCGTTCATGAGGTTGAACTTGAGCGATTTCTGCAGCCCTGTCTCCTCCTCATCCTCCGTGGGCTTGGGTGGCTTGGGAGACTTGCTCTTCTTCACCTTGTTCTTGCTCTTCCCGCTCTTGCTGGCTTGCTTGGGTGCATACAGGTCCTTGGTCTCCTTCTTGCCTGCCTGGTAGCCACTCTTGGCCTCGCGCTGCCGGCAGTAGCGCACTAGGACCACCAGCACGATGACCAGGGTGACAGCCACGATGCCGGCGATGACCCCGAAGAGGATGTTGCTCCGCTGCTTGCTGCGCTCATACTCAGGGTCACCGGCGATGTCAATGTCCAGCGGGGTGTCCAGGCTGTGCCCCACCAGCGTGTCCAGCAGCGTGCGGTTGGCCAGCGTCTCGTTGACGTAGAAGTGCACCAGAGCCGTGCCGTGCCGTGAGGGCTTGCCCTTGTCGTTGACGCGCACAACCAGGCGGTGCAGGCCGTGGTGCTTGCGCAGGATCTCCTTCTCCAGAGTGATGTCTCCGCTCTGCGGGGAGATCTGGAAGAGCTCGAAGGGGTTTCCTCCTGTGATGCTGTAGATCAGCTCGGCGTTGATGCCCGAGTCAATGTCCTCTGCCTTGACCTTGCTCACCTGCTGGCCGGGGCTGGTGTGGGGCAGGATGTGCTTGTAGGTGGCGTTGGAGGGGGAAGTGATGAAGGGGGCATTGTCATTCTCATCCAAGACGTTGATGGTCACCCCCACATAGGCAGACCTGGGGGGATCCCCACCGTCCACCGCCTTGAGTCGGAAGGTGTAGGTGCTCTGCTGCTCCCGGTCGAAAGAGATGCTGGAGAGGATGGTGCCAGTGCCATTTTGGATGACAAAATCCCCGTTGTCTTGCTCCACCGACAGCTGGATCCGGGCATTTTCTCCTTTGTCAGCATCGATGACCGTCACCATGCCCACAGGGCTGAGGGGCGGCATGTTCTCCATCACTGAGAAGTTGTAGCCGCTCAGCATGAACTTGGGGTCGTTGTCATTCCTGTCCATGACGTTGATGGCCACAGACGCTGTGCCCTGCTTGCTGGGGCTGCCCTTATCTTCCGCCACCACCAAGAACTCATAGCGTTCCCGCTGCTCTCGGTCCAGCACCGCCTTCACCCGGATCTCCCCAGAGTCCGGGTCAATGGTGAAGGAGCCCTTGGAGGAGGGGTCTGTCACCAGGGAATACACCAGCTTGGCATTGGAGCCGCTGTCAGCATCAGTGGCACTCACCTCCATGACCAGCTCGTCGGGCTCGTTGTTCTCAGGGAAAGCCACCTCAGTGAAGCTCTGGCTGAAGACAGGGGCGTTGTCATTGACGTCCATCACCTGCACCTTCAAGGAGTTGGTGCTGGAGAGGGGCGGGTTCCCCGAGTCCACGGCCACAATCTCAATTGTGTACTCCTTCACTGACTCGTAGTCCAGCGGCGTGGTGGTCTGCAGGAAGTATTTCTTTTTGCTGTCACTCCCTGTCTCACTGGCCTGGCGCAGCTGGAATGGGACGTCACCAGCCACCACGCAGGTCACCACAGCGTTTTCACCCTCATCTCGGTCGGACACCTGTACCAGAGCCACTGCTGTCTCTACTGGCACGTCCTCCGAGATGTTGGCCATGCCATCCTGGTGGGTGACCAACCCTATGCCCCGTATCTCTATGGAGGGTGCGTTATCATTCATGTCCTTGATGGTGACCACCACCTGCGTGCGGGCGCTCTTGGGGTTGGCGCCCTTGTCCTTGGCCATGACGGAGAACTTGAGGGTGCCGATGTCCTCGCGGTCGATGGGGCCCTGCACGGTGATGAGCCCCGTGGCGCGGTCCAGGCGCAGCAGCCGCCGCACCATGTCCGAGGCCTGGTGGAAGGAGTAGTCGATCTCGGCGTTGGAGCCCTGGTCTGAATCGTTGGCTTTCACCTGGGGGACAGAGGGACAAGCGGTGAGCAGGACAAGGGCATGGCAGAGCGAGCCCCTCTGCAAACCACCGCAGCCTTCCCTGAGGACAGCGGGGGGAAAAACCAGGATTTCCTCTTCTGGGGCCAAGGACTGTGGGGCAAAGAGCCTGGGACCGGCAGAGCAGCTGGGAGCCACCCTCAGGCACGGAGGCTTTGCCTCGCTCTTCTGGGGAAACCGGCTAGGCCGGTTGGCTGCGCTCCCCTCCCAGCCAGCTCCGGCACGCAGGGAATCCTCCTGAACCATGGAACCATGCCACTGAGACGCAGCCAGCAGCAGGGAGGGACAGCTCCAGCTGTGCCCCCGAGGAGGGGCTGGCGCAGCTGCCTGGCTCAGGTGAGGGCGAGGAGGGAGGCAATCATGTGCAGAGCTGCAGCAGCTCCATCGCAGCACCTGGGGATGCAGCCATGCAGGGATTGGGGCTGCCTGAGCCCTGCACAGCACTGTCCATCCCTGCCCACCCGCCAGGAGCCCTGCATCCCCATAAACCTGCCTCTACGCCTATTATTTGCTTTCTAAAGAAGATGAGGTTTGTCTAACATTTGCCTCCCTAATCGGCTCTCTGAGCAGCCTCTTCTCTGCACCATTTGCTGCTCCGCCGTTATCTTGCTCAGCAGATTTGGATGGAGAACGAAAGTTGTTAAATGTAAATTCCACCTTTTACCTCCACTCACAAAACAGGCGGAAGTCATTTTCCCCCTGAAAGATAAAAGCTGAGCAATGGCAGCAGCGGCATCTCAGCCCATTCTCCTCCCGGCCATGCAGCTCCCTTATCTGCTTCCAACTCCCATTCTCTTAACAGGGAAAAATGAATTCTTAAAAAATTCACATCAGAATTAGCAGGCAGATGAGAGCTGGCCGCGCTCCGCTTATTAAGATGGCAGCTGCAGATAAACAGATGTCGACTGCTATCATCTCAATGCCCCCTCCAAGCCAAATCCACCAAGATCCAGCCCCCTGGGCTCTCCGGGCCAGTTTGCAGTGCTGCCCGAGACAAGGCAGAGCCCCCGCTCCCTGCAGACAGCAGGGCACCTCCGGAGCTGTGGCCAGCCCCGTGCACGGGCAGCAGGGATGCTCCCTGTCCCCACCTCCTGAGTTTCCATGGAGCCGCCAAGGGAATGCAACTTGTGAAAGGGTCTATGTCTTGTCTGCGGGCAGCACTGAGACCGCGCTGGCCCCAAGCCAGGCTCCTGGTGGCCCTCAGGTCCCAGCCCTCCCAGCAACCCAGAACCCTGCTCCCTGCAGCTCTGCTGCTGCCCCTCAGCCGTGTCCTGCAGCCCCACTCCAGCTGTGCCTTCCTGCGCATCCTCTCCAACCTCGCTTGAGCAGATGTGCTATCCCAGGGACCTGCCTGCCCACTGGCCCTGGGTGACACTCTGAGCTCCTCCATCTAACCCTCTCTCTTCCCTGGAGGAACCATGGCCGTGTCGATGCTCCTGGGTTGTCCCTGCAGCCAGGCAGGAGGGGAAATGGTGAGGAGAAGAATGCCACGCACTCACCTGGAGGACGGAGTGCCCCACAGGGCTGTTTTCGGAGAGCTCTGCCTCGTACAGGGCCTTCTCAAACTTGGGCGCGTTGTCGTTCATGTCCAGGATGGTGATGCGGAGCAGGGCACTGCTCGCCCGAGGCGGGTTCCCCCCATCCTGCACCTTGATGGTCAGATCATAGGAGTCCCACTGCTCCCGGTCCAGGTTCCCCATGACGATCAGCTGAGGCTGCTTCTCATCCTGGTCCTCGGCCACCTGCAGCCCAAAGAGCTCCTGCGCCTCCGGACCAGCCATCAGCTCGTAGGAGGCTACACCGTTGGGGCCCGAGTCCCGGTCCATGGCCAGGGGGATGGAGAAGAGCGTCCCGACATTGGTGTTTTCAGGGATGGAGAGGGTGAGGACGGGCGAGGCAAAGTTGGGGGTGTTGTCATTGATATCGAGCACCTCAATCTGCCCCTCGAGCAGGCGTGGGCTGCTGTTGGCATTCAGGTTAGTGATGGACACCTCAAACTCCAGGAAGCAGGGCTCTCCGGGCAGGAGGTGCTGGCACTCCCGCAGGCTCTCCCGGTCGATGGAGGTCTCTGTGGTGTAGATGTCCCCAGTCTTGCCATCCACACGGAGGTACGGGGCCCCCACTTCCAGCTTGTAGAGATGCCCCATGTCCGGTAAGCCGTAGTCGGAGGCCAGGCTCCCTATGAGGCTGTTGGGGGGTTGTTCCTCCTGCACTTTGTAGACTGCACGTGTCCCCGAGGCCAGGGCAGGGAGCTGGCACAGGAGCCACAGGCCCAGGCAGGACGCCAGCGGGTTCATCCTGCGCTGCAGGGGAGCTGGAGGAGACACAGACACCGGAGGTTAGCGACCAGCCCACTTCCCTGGCTTACCCCACTGCGCCATGTGGGACTGCACATGGTCCTGGCATGGCTCCCAAAGGGAAGGGGCTGCTGGGGCCGGCTCCTGGCAGCCTCCAATGCCCCAAAGGATCCGTCCCAGCTTGCAAAGTTCCTGCAACGCCCTGCTGGAGTGAGTAACCCTGTCATTGAAACCTCAGCCCTGTCACTTGCAGGAAGCCACTCCTGCCACTGTCCACCCTCTTCGTCACCACACCAACTGTAATTAGACCCAACGAGGCACACTAACAGGGTGGACTGCAGGCAGCCTGCTGCCAACAACCCGATGGGAGCCAGCCAGACTCCGAGACAGCTTCTCACCACCCAAACACAGAAGCATTGTGTGCCACCAGTGCAGGGGCACTGCCTGCCACGCACGGCAGGGACACACGGGCACTGCACGCAGCTGCCAGCACTGCAGAAACGGGAGCACCAAATGGAGAGTTCTGCCTGCTCTGCAGGAATATGGGACTGACACCCATCCGGCACTGCGGGGATGTGGGGCTGACACCCATCCGGCACTGCAGGGACACAGGGCATTGAAAGGATACAGGACTGACACCACCTAGGGACACAGGGCACTGCAGGGATGCAGGGCTGCCACCTATGCAGAGATGGAGGGCCATGGATCGCTGCAGGGATGCAGGGCTGCCATGCACCCAGCACTGCAGGGACACAGGGCACTGCCAGCACACAGCTCCCTCCCATCCATCACTGCCTGCACTGCAGGAACAGCAGCAGCCATCACTTCGGGGACACCGGACACTGCAGGAATGCAGGACTGCCGCCCATCCAGCACTGCAGGAACACGAGGCACTCCAGGGATGCTGCCCACCCAGCACTGCAGGGCTGCAGGGCCCTGCAGGGCCATGGGGTGCTGTGGAGATGCAGGGCTGCCACCCCTCCAGCACTGCAGGGCGGCGGGCACCACTGTGGCAGGAACAGAGCAGCACTGCTCTTGCTGCACTGCCAGCACAGTGGCACTGCCAGCCTCGCACTGCCAGGTACAGAGGCACCACCCACCCGGCACTGCAGGGATGCAGGGGCCCTGAGCATCATCCCTCCTGCACTGCCTGTGGAGCACTGCCACCCCCGGTGCCCCGGCAGTCAGAGGGACACCGGGTCCCTGCCCAGGCTGTGCTGCAGTGCAGGAACCCCCGGGCAGCCCCCGGCAGTGCCCAGCCCTGGTGCACTGCAACGGCAGCACAGCATCCCCCTCGCTGCACAGTCACTAGGCAACCCCACACCCTGCGCCAGCAGCTCCTGTTCCCTTCCTCACTGCAGACATACTGTTCCTTCCCATTCCCTCCCACTCCAGTCTGGGACATGGCACGCACTGGGTGCCCACCCCGTGC